>APFE030891787.1:4488-30670 GCA_000404065.3 Pinus taeda
AAGAATAATAATAATAATAATTATTATTATAAAATTGGATGGTTATTTTTCAAGGATAGGAGAGGGAACAGATACCTAAGATGCTATACCTAAGATGTATTGATGATCCTAATCTCTCTAATTAAGGGAAGCCAACTTCCATAGATCTCGAAACCATTGTCCCTATTGAGATTTTGTGGATGTTTTATAATCTCAAGAGCCTCCCTAATCTTTCACCTATAATATTGTTCTTCCCCTGTGATAATTGAGGCGCTCTCTAAACAAACATGGTGCTTAGTTTTTGAGGTTTTATATTTATTCTCGCACACAACAGTTAGTACTCTCTAGATCAGATTTGATGCTTAGATTAGTCAAAACCTCAAACGTGTTAAAGTAGGGTTCTTTGGTAAGAAAAGTATGTTAGCAAGTAGATAGAGGATTTCATGTTGTTTTGCAAGCATTTCTTTCAGTCTTTCCTTCATGCAATAGACAACATTTCTTTTCTTCTAATTAGGGTAAATTTCCATTCCTCAAGTTGGTAATCAGACTTCTTCTATTCAATAGAAGGTTGGTTTGAGAAACCCTAGTTGTCTATCGCCCCAACTCAGTAGTGAAAAAGAGTATACCAATTACATATATATGTATATACAACATTGTCACCTCCAAGTTAGTATGAACCGTAGGTTGATGAAGTAAAGTTGGTAGCACTAGGAGTTGCAACAACCTTGCTACAATACTAATGCTCATCACTTTTTGGCACCGTTGTGGGGAGGTATTTGAACAGATGTGATTTCTTCAATTTCTTATCTCTTTCATTATGCAATTAGTTCCATTCAGTAAATATTTGCAATTCAGTTTTTTTTTATTTCAATTCTACAAGTAGTTTAAAACTCAAAAAATAAAAAAAAAGCACTCCTTTCATGCCTCGTAGGAATAGGGATAACTTAGGAAAATTTCTGCCAAATACCCCCACCACTTCAAACAGCGAACCTTCCCTCTTCTTCGGTGGTTGTGACCTAGAGGACCCCTTAAGTGAACAACTAGAGATTTTTGAAGAGCCTATAGGGGAAGAAGAAGAGACCATTCCAACTAACATAATGGCTAAAAATAGAAATGAAAGGGGAGATAGGGAAATAATTGAGGGTGCTTTGCCCATCAGAGAAACTAATGGAGATTCTAAGATGAAAAACATAAGCCCCTCTACTCTTCCTCACTCCCATGGCCTAACCTTAGAAGATCCAAATACTTTTTTGTTTGAATTTTTTTCATATGAAGAACTTATGATTACACCTCTGATGATTAGAAGTTGAAATTATTCCTATCTACTCTCAAGGATACAACCCTGCATTGGTTCATGGGTTTACTTGGGGACAATATCACCACTTTGGCTCAGATGCAACAAGCTTTCAACAACAAGTATAAGGACGACTGCAGGTCCAAAGATACCAAAGAGGAAATTTTGAGAATGACCTTGGGACAGGATGAGTCCTTAGAGGATTATGAGAAACATTCCAACTCAGCTACAAAAGGGTCTGGTGCACACTTGATCTTGGATAACTTAAGTTAGTCCTTCTCAGGGGGATCAGGGAAGACCTTCTAGAAACCCTAAACATGTTGTTAGGAGGGGACATCTACCAGTTACCCTATGATGATATCAAGACAGTTTTCAAGAATGATTCTAGGGTAGCTAGAAAGAAGGGTAGGGATAGTCAAGCAGTGGTGAGTTCATCCTCTTCCAATACATCCATAAAAAGTGAAATTGGTAACATGTTGGAAAACTTTAAGAGTGAAATAATGCAATCCCTTGCTATGCAAACATACACTATGAAAATCAAACGGAAGCAGTAGGAAGAAGAGAGATAATTATCCATCTTTTGCCCTAGATGCACAAGGAGGCACCCTAGGAATGAATTTCCATTGAACCTTATAGAAATATGCTCGTTCTGTGAGGAAAACCACTCCATAGACAAGTGTCGTTCTCTACCTAGATTAAAAGTTGTGTACTAGGGAACTAAAGGGGTGACTAAACAACTCTACTACATAAATCAAAGAAGGCCTCATGGAACTCGACCATACCAGTAGGGCATGCAAGGGTCATCCTATTCATATTACAACCCTAAAACACATCCACTTCCCCTTGGTTCCCCTGAGCTCATCCTTCCTGGTCTACAACTTCTCCCTAGTCTTTTTCACCTCAATACCATTCCCAATCACTCAACCAACCATATTAGCCATATACTCCTCCACAACCTCAGTGGAACACACCACCCCAGGGGTGGAGGCCTCCATATATCCAAGCTCTAGTTTTATTTCTTTCACCTCCATGTCAACCATAGCTCCTACACCCTGCTCAACCTAAACAATCTCAAATGCTTCCCCAACCAAACTAGAACCTGCACAATATACAAGCACAATAGGTTTAGAGTGGAGAAGCATCCTACCTTGCCTATGTTGTGGAAATTCATGAAATTAACCTTAGGTCTGGGAGAATGCTCTAGGATAACCAACCTCCATCTCCATGTAGGGAGAGTGGGGAGGAAAGAGACGAAAGTGTTCCTAGAATGAATCCACCCCCCTTTCCTGAAAGGTTAACCCATGTTACACAAAAAAATTTCACCGTGACTTTCTACAGTTTGTGTGAGTCCATTAACACTCATACATACCTCCTTTGCAAGTCTTAAACCTCAACTCTTCATGTCAAGCCTTGAAAATGGGAGAAAGAACTTAAAAATATCTTAAATTCTGGTTTCGCACTTTCTCCTAGCATTGCCTGCGGTGTTGCACCTAATGGTCATGTTTCCTGCGAACCCGACCGCTCTGTCTATTGAATAATGGGTGCGAACCCCTGTAAAATTTAAAAAGGCGTGAGTTCATTCCTAAAACCTCATCTTGGGTCACTTCTAGACACTTCTAGAAGGAATATTATGCTGGCAAGTCCGCTCCACCTTAGTTCATCCATTCCATAACTAAGGGAGCTAACTCCATGATATGAGGTGCTTATCCCATTGAAGGAGGAACCTATCCCTTCAGTGGTGGACCTGCAACTTCCTCCATTTGCACTATAAATTCATGCATTGGGCTGGTTGTAGAGGAGGTTGAAAGCTGAAGATTCTTGAGGGTAAATGCTGCTGAAAACTAGGCTTCCTTTTTGAGCTTATGAGAGGAGAGATCACATAGCTTTCATGTCATTTAGGAAGTGAGTGAGGCTTGTCAAAGTAGAGGAGACTCCTGGTGGACCCTGGAAAGAACTTGTGCAACATCAAGGCAAAGGTTGTAAGGTTCTTTTATTCATAAAGTTAATACAATCAAGTTTGTTTTTCTCAATGAACTGTCTCTGATGGTTTATTTTATGAGCTCCTTGATCTTCATAATGAACATGTTTTGTTATACGCAGGTATGCTTTGATGTGTGGTTGTTTGTGTATGCAGGTTATTAAACGAGAACTGCTTAAAGCTGTTGGGATAAAACTGCCTCAAACAAGCGTTGGACCGAGGTAGGGTCTGTTACACCTCTTAGTATTCATTAATGAATTGAAACATGTTTAGAGAAAAGTAGATTTTCTTGTGCTCTTTGTTGCTAGATATCATTATATACTGGGAAGATTGGTCTTGTCCACAAGAACGATTTATCCGGCCAACAACCCATCTAGTCCAGCGCACCCCAGAAGAGATTGAAATTCTGGGTGAGTTGAAAAGTCTATGTGCCAAAATCCCGCTTCTCCAAGCTATCAAACATGTCCCCATTTACAACAAGTTAATGATTATCAAAGAGAATTGTTTCAAAAATCCATAGAGGTGAAAGAGAGACACCCCTACCACTAATGTCATTGGACAGTTGTCCGAATTAACGTTAGGGCGGGTAATTTGTCGAAAGTATTTAGATCCTGGGATTCCTGTGGTAGATGTACACATTGATGGCACCATTTTCTCCCATACCTTGATTGATCTTAGGGCTTCCATCAATGTGATGACTAAAGACACTATGCTTAAGATGAATTTTTAGGGATCATTATGGAAGACCACAATAGTCTTGTAGCTTGCAAACCGAACCAAAGTAGCTCCTCATGGGATTGTTGAGGATGTGATGGTCTCCATTGATTCTTGGAAATACCTTGAAGACTTCTTAGTTCTGTAGCCTAAGACCAAATTCAACAATTATCCTCTCATCCTTGTGAGGCCTTGGTTAGCCACTGTTGATGCCTCCATAAGCTCTAGGGCTGGAAACATGACTATCAAAAATTGGCATACGTCCAAAAAAATGGTCATGTACCCTCCTGCTCTGCCATCCCTAGAGCATGACTTACCTTTATGGCTAGAAGGGGAGGAAGAAGATGAAGTCTAATCCTCCCAAATATATAGCCTAGAAACATCCATAGGAGGGTGACAACTTGATGAAGATGATTTCATTGAACACATCCTCCAAAATCAAACTCCAAACACAATGTCTCTGGAGGAATTAGTGAAGGAAGACAAGGACAATAAACAGATTGATCTATGCTCAGCTAACTCAAACCGTACTCGTGTCAAGACAATAGAATTCAACCCTGAAAGAGAATTGAAAATCAACCCCTCTCTTTTTGTACACCAAGAAGAAGAGTTATGTAACATGCTAAGAGAGCATTTGGATGCCTATGCTTGGAATTACAAAGAAATGAAGGGAGTGCACCCTTTGGTGTGTACTCAACACATTTACATTAAGGAAGGTTGCAAGCAAGTCCATCAACCCCAAAAGAGAATGAATCTAGCCCTCAAGGATATATTCAAAGAAGAACTACAAAAGTTGTTGGATGCATGATTCATTTACCCTATCTGAGACAGTGAGTGGGTGTCTCCTCTGTTGCTGGTTTGAAAGAAAAATGGAAAGCGGAGGATCTGTGTGGATTACCAAGAGCTAAACAAAGCCACAAAGAAGGACCATTTTCCTCTACCTTTCATTGACAAGGGAAGGAAAGAATTTCTTCTCTTTCCTGGATCGATTCAGTGGGTACAATCAAATCTAGATTAGCCCAAAGGACTAGGATAAAACCACCTTCACCGTCCTTGGGTAATTTCGCTTATAGGTTCCTTCCTTTTGGTCTATGCAATGCCCCTACCACTTTCCGGAGAGTAGTCCTGAGTATCTTTTCAAAGATAGTCCATGATGTAGTAGAAATTTATATGGATGATTTCACACCCTATGGGTGTTATTTATAGGAGGCTCTCTCTAACATGGGAAAGGTGTTAAACAAATGCATTGAAATGAAGTTATCCCTTAGTCCCGAAAAAAAATTGACTTCTTGATGACAGCAAGGACTGTTCTAGGTCACTCAATATCCCAGGAAGGACTGCAAATAGACCCAAATAAGATAGAAATCATCAAAAGGGTCCATACTCTACAGAAGAAGAGGGATGTCAGAAGTTTCTTAGAGTTAGCCAGATACTATAGGAGATTTATAAAAGATTTCAACGAGTTATCTTCTCCCTTATTTGGGTTATTGGCCAAGGACTCCGAAATTTTATGGTCAGAAAGTTGTCAAGAAGCCCTAGACACCCTAAAGGACAAGTTAACTACTGCACCTATTCTCTGAGGCCCAAATTGGGCTCTTCCTTTTCACATTCATGGCAATGCCCCTCACAAAGCTATAGGAGTATCTCTATGCTAGATATAGGACAAGCGACCTTATGCCATTTACTTCATCAGTAAGAATCTGTCGAAAGCCAATTTAAACTACACAATAACTGAAGATAGCTCCTAGTTGTTATCCATTCATTGAATAAATTTAAACATTACATTATTGGTTACCAGACATGTGTACATACCGACCATGCTGTAATTAAATATTTGATGAAAAAACCTAATGTAAATGCCTAGATTATTATATGGTTACTTTTATTGCAATAATTTGATCTAACTATTATTGATAAGCCTGACAAAGAGAATGTAGTTGCAATTTTCTTATCCAAATTAACTTTTCATGTAGTGGAGGAAGGAATGGTTGATGATCAGGTACCAGATGAACATTTATTCACCATTTCAGTTCTCTCTCCATGGTTTGCTAACATAGAAAACTACTTGGTATATATAGTGTTCCCTCCAAATGTTTCCTCCAAGGAAAAAAGCAGAATCATAAGAAAAAACACCCCATTCACATGGATTAGGGGAAATCTATTCAAGCTATTTAAAAATAATATTCTAAGAAGATGTGTCAGGAAGAAGGAATTTTTTGACATCCTTCTAGCTTATCATGATGAGCCTTGTGTAGGTCATTTTGCAACCAAAACAACAACATTCAAGGTACTATATGTTGGCTATTACTAGCCCACTCTCCACCAAGATGTAAAATGGTATACCAGCTAGTGTGATGGGTGCCAAAGTATGGGGAAGCCTACCCCTAGGGATGAAATTTCCCTGCAACCTCAAGTGACTTTCAAGCCATTTGACAAGTGGGGCATGGATTTCATCGGGCCCATTGACCCTCCATCCAAATAGAGGAAGTACATCATTGTGTGCATTGAATACTTAACAAAATGGGTTGAAGCCAAAGTTATCAAGGTAGCAATAGAAGAAAAGGTGGCTGAATTCTTGAGGGAGAATGTGTTTTATAAGTTTGGATACCCTAGAGAGTTGTTCGCTGATCAGGGAAGTCAATTTACATCTCAGGTGATTGAAAATTTGTTAAGCCAACATAAGATCAAGAACAGAAAATTAACTCCTTACCACCCACAAGCTAATGGGAAAGTGGAAGTCACAAAATTAGCATTGGAAATAATTCTGAACACGGTGATTAGTAGCAACAGAAAGGATTGGGTAAACAAATTACTTCAGGCCACCTGGGCCTACAATACCACTTGGAAGACCACCACTGGCTTCACTCCTTATGATCTGGCCTATGGGAAGAAAGCCCTATTATCCATTGAATTTGAATACAACACCTTAAGGATCGCAGCACAACTAGATCTACATGTCACAAGGGCATAACAAGAAAGATTTCTCCAGCTAAATGGGTTAGATGAATTTAGGATGCAGGCCCTCCTACACACAGAAGTGACTCAAGTACAAAGGAAAATCTGGCATGACAGAAATATCAAGGACAAACTGTTTCAATAATGCGACTGGGCCTTGCTATATGACTCACGGTAAAAATATTTCAAAGGCAAGTTAATGACCAAATGATTGGGAACATATGTGACAGAAAAGTGGCATGGCAATGGTGTTGTTCAAATAAGAACCATCGATACAGAAGGTATCCCTTTGCTTGTCAATGGATATAGGTTAAAGGTCTACAAAAAGTCCTTATTAAAGCAAGAATTCATCAATAGCATCAACAAGGAAGTGATGGTGATTGAATAATCCTTAGCTTCCACCTCACCAATTTCTTAGAAAAAAATAAATAAATAAAGGGACCTAGGTGAAAACCTCCATGAGGCACTTGAGTCCAACTTTTGGGCTGAAAACCTCTTGAGGTAGCCCAAGAGTATTAAAAAAAAGGAGAAAAAATAAAAGATATTTTGGTGAAAACCTCTTTTGAGGCACCCAGGACAGGCAACAAGGATGAAACCTCCTTCGAGCAAGCCTAGTTGTCTTTCACAAAAAAGAAATGGAAAAAAAGATAAAAACATACATAAATAACAATTATGTTTTTGCAGGTTTGTAAGAAGATGATATGCACATGCTATAGGGGATAGCAAGCCCTATCAAAAGCCATGTTTCCCTTCATCCATATCATCTCCTCCATACTCCCCATGTTCTTCCATCCATACTCAACTCCAGATTCCAATTCTAAGCAATTATATGTTTTCTACAGGATTCCTTGTAATACTACATGAGTTTCATGTAGGTTTTATAGGAGGCCTTGAAAAACTACAGGAAGGGCATTGCAATGGAAAAATGGTGACACAAGCCTATTTTGGGATATGAAAAGATCCATTGACCTCACCACACCTCAACCAACACCCTTCATTACCATGTCACCCCTGTATCCATAGAAAAAAACACAATTGAAGAATATGCAACTAAGTCAAAGAACAATGAATTAGCACCACTCTCCAACATGCATCAACAAAACAAAGGACCAAAAGGTATTTGATCTCACCAATACTCCCTCATAGATATGAATGGGATTAAACTGTAGGAATAATGTAGAAATTTATTTTATAAGCAAAGGTGGCCAGTTAACTTGGTCACCCTCTGTCAGATAATGAAAAGAGGAAGGGTTAGTCAAATCCACACGTGGCAAGGTCACATCGAAAAAAGGGGAATGAATAAAAAAAGTGGTTAAGTTACGAATAATGAAAGTGGGAGATGATTACGAGGAGAGGTGATATGATGAACTTGTAGTGGGACCAACTGCCCAAAAGGAGGTATTTGTACTCAGCTAGCCGAAACATCACCCAAAGAAATCATCCACAAATAGAAATAATCACTGGCTCCCATGCAAATTATTGGTTATTTCAAATATCTGAAGGTAGAGGCAACTTCGAGGAGTCATCGAAGGAAATTTTACTCTCGGCATTCCTGAAGTGACAACCTATAGGAAACAGTCAACACTTACTACAAAAAAGAGCGCCTATAAGAAAGCTACATGATACAAGGATAATTACCACACAGAGTTGCAAGTAGACACCAAGAGCAACCAATTCAAGAGTTCTCATCACCAGAGCATAGAAAAGGGAGGTAGGTGCCATACCTTATGTGTCTTTCATTTAAAAGGAAGAAATCCCGATTTATTTTGAGTATTTGCAGTACACATTAAGGTAGAAATAATTCTTTGAAGGTTAGTGAAAGATACCTCATCATCTACCAATGTTCTTAAACTATAGCCACCCAAACCTCACTCAGACATGAATTTCTAGAAAATATGATAGGACGATTCAATAAAAGAGAGCCCACCAACACAGCTAGAATACACCAACATCCTCCTATAGTAGAAATATTTAAAAGGCATCAATGGATGGGGTTCTTTGAGCTACTAAGGGGATACGATGATGATGTGGCTAGATAATTTGCAATGTCCCTCATACCTCTCACTAGAGCCAGTGCCACTACTGTAGTGAAGGTTTTGTCAGAAAAAATTACCCTTGAGATTATTAGCAGGATAACTACACTACCCCTAGGGTTGCAATGGAGAAAAGAGTACAAGACTAACAACGCTCTTGCAAAAAAGGGTTTTTTTTTCTTGGAAGGAGAAGCACCAATAGAAGACAAAAATGGGGTTAGAAGGGAAAGCATTCCATATCCTTGGAATGAGTTATCATCAAGTATATTTCTTGTGAAGGTAGATACAGTGTAGTGTATGGGTACCATTTTATACTCCACCATGAGCTAAGATTTGGAGAGGAGACACCTCCGAATAACAGACTTAGTGAACCTTATTTTTTGTTACAATCAAGAATAGACATGATCATCAAGGTACAGGAAGGAAAACATCAGCAGTTAGCACATCATGGGTCGGTCAAACTCATCCTGGAATATGCTTTAAACAATTTAAGAAACCCTATTGGATGGAAAATATTTGTAGACATGTAGGAAGGAGGAATTCGAGCCATTGAGTATGACAGAAGCCCTACTTCTAGTGAGGGAGAAGAAGAAATAGAGGATGAAAAAGATGAACAAATAGAGAAGGTAAAAGAAGAAGAAAAAGAGGATGAAGAAGAGGATGAAGTATAGGAGGATGAACAAAATTATGAAAAATAGTGTAGGGAAGAAAAAGAATCACCAAGGGTTTCTCCAGAGCCTACAGAGAAGGAGGGATAAACTTCTTTAACTTCCCTAGGTACACCTGTCAAATAAAAGGAAAGAGACATAGGCAAACTCCACTTTACTTCAGAACAAGGAAGAGCACTCGGATTAAAAAAGGGAGACCTCAGACCCCTACCAAAAATCCAATTCTCATAGAGGACTCTCCAGAACAACAAGGGAAAGTAGTCCCTCTAGGGAAGAATGAAGGAGAAGGAAAATCAAAACAAGATTATCCCAAATCTCCAATCACCTATGTTAGGAGGCCTGTCACCAAGTCAGCTTCAACAAAAGGAAAGGTTTTCCTACAGGAAACACAGTCAGACCTACAAGAAGAAGAAACGATCCTATAGGAAACCTTATCAGAGCTATAGGAAGCACAGAAAAAAAAGATTAGGAAAGGCTGCAAGGGCAAAGGTAAGGAAAAGAGGAGGGAATTACTGAAGAAAAAATATAGGAAGAGGCCTAGGAGCTAAAGGAGCCTAGCCACAACCAATCCTCAGCTCCTACTACAAATTCATTGAAGGAGCTAGGTTGATACCACAAAAATTTTCCATTCCTCTATTCTTTGAACTTGAAAAAGAGAGAGAAAGGACACATAAGTGGATGAAAATTGCTAAATCAAAAGGGGTGGAGGATGTAGGCCACATGGAAGAGAAGCTACAAAAATGGGTTGAGAATTAAGTAGCATAAGAGACGGGGAAATAGTGATGAAATCTCAATTAGAGGCTGAGAACACATGGCTAAGAAAGAAGTTACAGGAAAAGGAAGGCCAATTGGCAACTATGGCAAGTTTATCCATGGATGCAATTCAATGCAGAATGCCAACAATGTAATATGCCTTATACCTTAAAGAACAATGGCTACAGTTTCAGATAAAAAACCTAGCACAAAGAGGAACTATGCCTTTCCAAGACTACATGAAATTCATTGACCTCTCTGATCAAAGAACACTAGAGGATAGAGCAAAGATATCTGAGTTCTACCTACACAATCTATCTCTGATAGATTTAAATGTGAGGGACCCAAATCCAAAGCTAGGGGACTTACGACTATTGGACTTGTCATCTTGGATGAGTCATGAGGAATCCAAATCTACAGAAATGAAAAAGGTTTTGGCAAGAGAAGAAGTAGAACCCCTTTTCATCAGAGTAGAATAGTCTAACCCAATGGTTTTCATCAACACTAACAACCTCATTGCAAATGATCCCAATATTTCACCACGATACCTTGACATACAAGAACAAGTAGTCACTCATTTTGAATCCATGATAACATTTCTAGGAGATGATAGCAAGCAAGTTTGCCAAAGGAGATGGAACACCTTACCCTATAGCCTAAATATCAAAGAATATCATTATCCTAATAGAATGAGGGATGCACTAGAGAGAGTACTAATGCATAAGAAAACATTACAGAGACTCAAAGTCAACTGGATTGGATTGAAACTCAACCCACCATTGTCTTTTGGTATGATAGAGGGGAGAAAGGAAGAAGAAGAAATAAAATAGTGGGAAGATATAGAGAGGAATGTAGGGTTTTATCCACAAGTGGAGGAGACTATAGCAGAAGCCGGGAATGTCAGGCAGGCCACGAAATCAATGAAAGACATGGACATAGATTTAGTTTCTCAAAGGATGAGCAACATTTTCAGTAGGGGGGTGATGATGAGGCTGATCAATGGGTAAATTATATGGACCTTAATGCAGATCCATCTTACTAAAATCAACTTTTCTCATCATTCTTTTGTTGTAATTATATTTTTCTTAATGAGGAGAGTAAAGATGAGATGTCATGTCTAGTGGTTTACTCTATATTGATTGCAGGTTTTGGAGAAAATTGTGGCTAATTAAAGAGAAAGAACTTGAATGGAGACAAACAAGAGGGATTCTAGGAGACAGAATCTCCTTCCTTAACTCCTCACTCACTTGAAGGTTCCTCAATCAAATCTCAGCAGCTCGGAGTTGAAAGCAGTGTCCGACATCCAAGCCAATGACAGTTGAAGACTAGTAGATCTCGATATTGGACCCAAGCCTCCACAAATTTAAGGAAGTTATTGGTAACTTCAGTTTTATAAATCAAGAGGCTTAGGGCCTCATTAGGATACATATTTTTTGTTCAAGATAGCTAAGAAGTTTTTAAGTCGAAGCATTGTAACCAAGCACTCTTATGTATTTCTAATTTATTTAATGAAAATGAGCAACATTCCCTTGATCCAGCACTGAGTTGACTTAAAGGACTGAATCTCTTAGGTTAGGGCCCAACCCTAACAACAGAGGTTCCTCTTGTTGTATATGTATTCTTAGGTTATACTCATAGTTAGTTGTTAAACTGATTTTGGTGTTATTATTTTACAAGTAATGGTAGATTTAATTAGTTTGCTTCCATTTGTGGATGGTTATAATAGAAGCATTGTAGTGATAAGAAGATATTCCAAAAAGGCTGAAAACAAGTGATTTTCACCTCATTTCTCCCTTTCATGGATCATGGTTTGAGGAACACTTCTAATACACCCTAAAAAGACAGAATTCTTGCTTTTTTATGTAATCTAGGGTTTTCTTGCTAATTAGGTCATTACCTTTTAGTTTCAGAGGGTAAGTTGCAATTGGTATTTTCTGATCTCTTAGGTTTTGCACTAATTTCATCTCTCTTTCATATTGGTTTTAAGAAATTCCATGCATGAACTCTTATGAAACCAACTCACAAAATAGAAGAAAGAGATATATCAAAGACTTAAAACGTAGCCTCTTCCAAGGGGCAACCTCCTTTACATTACACAAATGAACAATTCTTGGATGATACAAATGACAAGACCTCCTTTCTATATATAGGAGTCTAAGGGGTCAAAATACAATCAGAGCCGACATAAAAATAATAATGTAAGGGCAAAACAATAACAATAGTGGGATTCTATGGGGCACAATAATAACAATATGGGGACAACATGGGCACAAGAATAATAATAAGGGGTACAATGAAAATAATAATAAGGGAATACACTAGTATTATAGGGACCTAAAATGCCCCTCTCCTTCAAAAAAAGTGTTTTCCTCAACCCTTCAGTAGTTATGGATGCTTTTGTATAAAATTATCATCCTCCCATGTAGAATCTTCAGCGGGTAATCTCTTCCACTTGATGAGATACTCTGAAATTGATCGATTTCATAGTTGCCGAGTTCTTGTTTTTGTGACTTCTTCAGGTTCCAATATCATTTTTCCTTCCTTGTCAAGCTCTAGCAATATTGTTTGAATTGGGAGCTTGTCACCTATAACCTTATTTAAGCATGAAACATGGAAAACTAGGTGCACTCGGGAAGAGGCAGGAAGTTCCAATTTGTATGACATAGTACCAATCTTTTGTAACACCTTGTACAAACCATAATACTTTGGTGATAATTTATTATCCAAAATTATTTTGCTACGATGTTGATCTACCTGTTGTTTCATTCTATTATGAGCCAAAGTGAGGTTATCCTTTAAGAGTTGGAGAACTTTTTGTTGATGCTCAATGTGATCTTCCACTTCTTGAACCGTAGAATTTCTCTTAAATATGATGTTATGGATGGTGGTTGATATTCATAAAGCACCATAAATGGGGCCATTTTTGCTGCAGTATGGAAGGAAGTGTTATACCACCATTCAGAGAGATGTGACCATTTGACCCATTGTGTCTGTTTATCAAATACAAAGCAACGGACATATCCTTCCAAACAATTGTTCACTATCTCATTTTGCCCATAAAATTGAGGATGATAAGATGAGCTATGAGCTGACTGAGTACCTAGACAAGAAAATAATCTTGTTCAAAAATTTCCATTGAAAATAGGATCTCTGTCACTTACAATAATATTTTGGTTTCCATGTAGCTTTTGAATTGGTTCCATAAATGCAATAGCAACTGCACTATATTTAAATGGATAAGATAATGCACAAATGTGTGCATACTTGGTAACTCTATCAACTACCACCATGATGACACACTTTCCTTCAAACTTGGGTAAACCTATGATAAAATCCATGAAAACCTCCTCCCAATGTTGACTTGGAATGGATACAGGTTGTAATAGACCTGGGGTCTTAATTGTCTCAACTTTATTTTGTTGGCAAAAAATTATGCCACAAACTTTTGAATATCATATATAAGGCCATCCCAAGAAAAATCCTTCTTAACCCTACGGTAAGTTTTTAAAAATCTTAAATTCCCTCCTAATGGAGATGTGTGCAATTCCCTAAGAATATTTTATTTGAGTTGAGAATTCTTATAGAGGTATAAGTGATATTTGTACCATAACGAATCAATTTTCCAACTAAATGTATCAAATGTACTGGAACTTGCTGCAACTTTTGAATGAGTGCCCACACTTCTTCATCATTCTTCCATTCATCCATTGCTTCATTTATCCAATCTAGTTGGATAATAGAAATGGCACAAATCAATTCTTCCACATCCTCATCCTTTATTGAGAGTGCATCTGCAACAACATTCTGCTTCCCTTTTTGTAGATTCTTTCAAAGTCATAACCCAACATCTTTGTGACCCATTTTTTCTGCTCTTATGAAAATAATCTTTGTTCTAAAAAGTATTTAAGACTATCATAATCTGTTTTTAGCTTGAAGTGTCTTCCCATTAGGGAAGGTCACCATTTCCTAAGTGCATGTAGTATTTCCAACATTTCCTTCTCATAAATAGCTTTGTGTAAATATTTTCCTTTGAATGGACGACTTTCAAAAGCAATGGGTCTTTCTTCTTGCATTAAAACAACACCAATTCCATTTCCTAAGGCATCACATTCCACAATAAATGTTTTTGTGAAGTCTAGCGTAGCTAGGACCGGTGCTTGGCACATTGCCTCTTTAAGATGTTCAAAGGCCTTCATTGCTTCTGGAGTCCAATAAAATGCATCTTTCTTCAGTAATGTTGTTAGAGGTGCCACTATTCTCCCATAATTCTTAACAAACTTGCGATAATACCCTGTCGACCCAAGAAATCCTCGTAGATGCTTTATGGGTGTTGGGATTTTCCATTCCTTAATGAATTTAATTTTGCTAGGGTCTACCCTAACACATTCATGAGATATAATATGACCCAAATATTCCACCTCTTGTACCCCAAAGAAACATTTGGAGGTCTTTGAAAATAATTGTTTCTCCTCTAATAGTTTGAGCACTTTATCGACATGTTGAGCATGATCCTTCCAAGACTTGATGTAGATTAGTATATCATCAAAAAATACTTACACAAGTTTCCTAAGGAAGGGTTTGAAAATGGAATTCACCAAACCTTGAAATGTAGAAGGAGCATTAGTAAGGCCAAAAAGCATGACCAAAAATTCATATTGACCCTCATGTGTTCTAAATGTTGTTTTTGGAGTGTCTTCATTCTTCATTCTGATTTGATGATATCTTGAATGAAGGTCTAACTTGGTGAAGTAAATTTCTCCATGTAATTCATCCAATAATTCATGAGTGAAAAGAATAGGGAATTTATCTTTAATATTGAGCTTGTTGAGATCCTTATAATCTGACACATGCACCATGATCCATCCTTCTTCTTCACCAATACTACTGGAGTAGAGAAATAACTTTGACTGGGTTGAATTATACTAGCCTCTAACATTTCTGCAACCATACATTCAATTTCACTCTTTTGAGCGTAGGGATATCTATAAGGCCCGATGTTTGGAGGAACACTTCCTGGAAGAAAATGAATAGAATGATCATGATCACAAATAGGTGGGAGGCCTTTGGGAGTCTCAAATACCATAAATGATTGTCCAAGACTTTTGGAGATATCAAGAAATAGATGATTCCAATGTGGGAACCTCTAGCGAACATAATTGTGAAAATACGCATCGTTCTTATTTCTTTAGAAGCTTTGCCATGTCGTTAGAGATGATTACCTTTCCCGGTTTCCCTATGATACCCCTTAATTCAACTTCCTTTCCTTCCGAAACATATTTCAAGGAATGTTCTTGAAAATTAAAAGTTTTCGTACCCAAAGATTGTAGCCATTGGAATGTAAAGAATTGGACTATTTAACACATATTCTCCCATGGATAGCTTGTACTATGGCACTTTCCAGAGAAATTTATGGTTCCTATATTTGCAACCATCACTTGACCCTCTAGTGTTAGATATAGGAAGAAATTCAATTCCTTGCTTATCTTAAAATGAATAAAGTTATGGGTACTACCTGAATCAATCAACCATATTACCTTTTTCTTCTTGATGTGTCATTTTATCTTGATAGTTTGAGGAGTGGTAATTCCGGCCAATGCATTACAAGATATGGTCTGATTCATTTCTTTTTTCTCTAGGGTTGGTTCCTGGTGTGTATCCTCTTCTTTTAATGTTTCTTGTTCCTTTTCTTCCTCCTCTTCGCAATCTATGTAAAATAATTTCTTCTCAACACACTTATGACATTTAGTGTATTTTCTATCATAACTATAACAAAGCCCTTTTTCTCTTTTTTCTTCCAATTTTTGTGGTGTCAACCTTGTAGGTTGTGGAAAGATAGGGGCAACAACACTTCCATATTTATAGTTGTGAGTGGTAGTCTTCCTCGTCGCCATAATTTTTCTTTCACATTTTGTTGCCAACATGAATGCCTTCTCCAATGAATCAGGTTGCCAAAGGCGAACCTTATGTTCGATGTTATTGTTTAAAGTCCCTATGAACACATCAATAATATGCTCCTTTGGAATGTATTTTACCCTTATATTCAATTTTTAGAATTCCTCAATGTGCTCCAGCATTGAACAATTTTGTTTGAGATTTATCAATTGGATAGAAAAGATGCTATCATTTTTTCCATAAAAATTTCGCAAGTGAAAATTTGTTTATGAGAGAAAAGCCATCAATACCATACAAATTGATTAGGTTCCAAATATAAAGTTTCAATGCATAACTTTTGTGTGCTTTGTACATTATGGAGATCGAAATATTGCTACATCTGTAGTATCCATGTTACGGGATCCTTGCCATCAAACTTCCTCATAATGATATTTGGAACATGGTTGGTCTTCAATCCAAGATTAGAGTCTATGAAATCATGATTAACATTTATTTTTTTCTCATCACAATTTTCCTTTACTATCCTTTCACCATTAGTAAGCATTTCTTGTAACAACTTTGTCAAATCTATCTTCAAATATTCCATGTTGCCTTTAAGGTCTTCTTCTATACCATCCATATTAGCTTCCATGCCATCCACCTTAGCTTCCATTCCATTCTTTAAACCATCCATCTTATCTTCAGTTACTTTTTGTGACATCGAAATTTGTTGCACTTGGTCTTGTATTTTTGATATATTATGTTGCATTTCTTCATCTTCTTCATGTGTCATAGAAGAGATTTCAGGTTTCTTACTAGGTGTTTCCATTTTCTTTCTTCGGGTCATAAATGAATGATAATTATGCTTCACAATGCCCTTTGAATCACTTAAAACTACTTTCTCAAACAAGGCTTATGCAAATTTAAGAAAAAAAGTACACACCTTTTTTTTTCCTCTTTGTATGAGCTCGATATTATAATGTCTATAACTCCATACTTTTGGATCTCCAAGTTCTGAAATTTCAGTCTATGATATCCCTCTGAGTTTTCTTTCCAACCCCAAAATTTTGATCGCAATTGGATTCTATAAGAAATAGTTATGCCCAATCTCCTGTGATGACCTAATTATAGACTGGTTCAGTAGAGCGAATTTGTACGACGTGACACATGTCTCTGTTTTGACCTTAGGTTCTGAAAATGATACCTAGAAAAACTATAGTCCATCTGCTTGCTGTCACCTTTTACGAAAATGGAATCAGATGCTCAGAGAGAACGTTATGACAATTTTCCCAAGGTTACATGTTTGTGATCCAATTCGGGAGCCTTTGAAAACCCTTACTTCCTCATTTCATATCTCTGAACATATACCCAGACAAGATCTGAAATTAGGTCATGTAGTTCAACACGATTCTATCTTGAATAGGTTTTAATTTCAGCTTCTGACACTTCGTAGAAAAACAGTTATCGCGAAAATTCCACAATGACCTATTTGAAGCAGTGAAACCCTAGAATCCAAAGCTCTGATACCAATTGTTATGCAACCAGCTCTCAAAATTGAAGAAAGAGATAGATCAACGACTCAAAATGTATCCTCTTCGAGGGGCCAACCTCCTTTACATTACACAAATGAACAATTCTTGGATGATACAAAGGACAAGACCTCCTTTCTATATATAAGAGTGTAAGGGGTCATAATATAATCAAAGCTGACATAACAATAATAATGTAAGGTCACAACAATAACAATATTGGGCTTCTATGGGGCACAATAATAACGGTATGGGAATAACATGGGCACAAAAATAACAATAATAGGACAATGACAATAATAATAATGGAATACACTAGTATTATAGAGACCTAACATGAACTTAGCAAGTAAATGGTGACAACTCTGTTTTCTTCTACTTGAATAAACCTTTCTTGTTTTTTATGAATTCATGTATAAATGCCAACAATGATGTTCATTGTTACAGGAGTTTCTGAATTGTATGGAGACCTCATCTCATCAACCTCAGGCAAGCCGTACCCACCCACGATTGACAAAGTCACTAAAGTCTCAATTCGAATTCTTGTCTTATGAGGAAAACTTGCCATCTTCGTTGAGAAAATCCAAACATATTAAAACTTTGGCTTGAGTTCTAAGTAAGTTCCTACCAATCCCATGCCTTATTCCCTCCTTATTGACCTTTTCCAATCTCCATCCCACCTTCTTGACCATTCCCTAAGCTTTCGGCCTGTTCATGTAGAAAAAAAGGGGACCTTATCGGCGAACTAGTACTTCCTGTAGACATCGTGTAGGAAAACCTATAGTAGCATGTTTTGAGCCTAAATTGAGAAAAATCATCACTAAAATCCAGGATTAGGCCCTTACTTGCCCTCCAAGAGATCTAAATCATTTTACTCCTTCTCATCCACACCTGTCTCCCCTAACAAAGAACCAAGCAAGATTAGCATTTTCATTTTTCAAGCAAAAAGATAAAAAGGAAAAAGTTCTTTTATATTTATTCTTGCACACAGAAGTTAGTAATCTCTAGATCCGATTGTTATGCTTAGATTAGTTAAACTATCACATGTGTTAAAGTAGGGTTCTTTTGCAAGAAAAGCATGTTAGCAAGTAGATAGAAGATTTCATGTTGTTTTTCAAGCATTTCTTTGAGTATTTCCTTCATGTAATAGACAACATTTCTTTTCTTCCAATTAGGATAAGTTTCCCTTCTCCAAGTTGGTAATTAGACTTATTCTAGTCAATATAAGGATGGTTTGAGAAACCCTAGTGGTCTATCGCCCCATCTAAGCAGTGACAAAGAGTAGACCAATTACATCTATTTGTGTATACAACATTATCACCTCCAATTTTGGACGAACCCCATGTTGATGAAGTAAAGTTGCTAGCCCCAGGAGTTGCAACATCCTTGTTATACTGGTGCTCATCACATATCATCAGGAAAACACATTTCCTAGTTTTGGAAATGATCTTACTGCATTGTTTTGCAATAACCAAAGAGATGGTGGTAGGCGGTGCTACCTCCAATATCATGTACAACTTATTTCCAAAGGTAACAATAACAGTGCAAGGCCTTGACTCATACACAACATGTCACTTCCATAAGTATGGTTAGCCTAATAATACATCACAAACATCAAGTGGAGCAACATCACATAATACCTCATCTGTGAAGGGTTTGATTCTATATGGAAGACGACACTATTAGTTGTTGTGGTCCGTAAGCCCAGCTACTTCATGACCTCTGTTGAAATGAGGTTCTTTTGGCTCCTTTCGACAATGAACTATGTCGGGCAACCCTTTACCCACATCCTAGAGTGGAAGAGGCGTTCCTCCTCCTATGGATCTTCAGGTTCCTCCTTCTGGATCTTCGTGGTGGCAACATTGGCATTGGGCTTTACATCGATAATCTTCTTCCCTTTTTCATTCCCCTTGTCATGTTCTTACTCAAATTTGGAACATGAATTTGATTCAGAAGCCTTTGGCTTGTCCACTAATGACTACCTTGCCTGACACTCACTTGTGAGTGGAGATCTTATGAAACTCACACCACTTTCTCGTGTCCTTCTTCGGCTTCATGGTGTTGTTCTTTTCTTGCAGCTTTGGTGGGTTGTCTTAGGCTTCCCTGACTTCGCTTTGTCTTTTTTTCTACAGCTTGGGGGCATGTCTCCCTTGCTTCAAATTCATAGATCAAAAGTCTCGCATTTTCTGTTTAACCTTCCGCTTCATCTTGACAATGTATCGTTACACCATGCTGGGTGAGGAAATGTCTAGGAACTCCATCTCATCGTAGTCGCGGTACTTGAGTACCAAATGTTTCTCAAAATCCTTGATACCCAACATCATGTGAAGGGTATGAAAAACATTGGTAAACTCTGGCATGTCTTGGTCCTTTCCCTGCCACAACATGGTCCAATTTAGTATTTAACCTCATAGCTCCCGACAGGGTAGTACTACTCCTTGATGGTGTCCCAGAATGAATTCCAAGTGGTTGTGGCTGAAAACAGTGAGGGTGCACTTTCATCCTGCTACTCATAGTAGGTTTCCCACAAGTCCTTGACATCGGGGGCGACTTTGAGAAGAGCAAAAGTAATCTTTTCCTGGCTAGAAAAATCATGAACAAAAAAATATCCTTCTAGCAGATTTAACCATTTATCTATAGTGTCTCCATCTATTTGGTCCTCAAATATGGGGATGTCAAAGTTTAATTGTGCCTTAAAAGGAGCGGCGCCTCTAGAGTCGCTTTTAGATGTTGATGTGCCACCAGTGGGAAACTGTTGAAGAGCCTGAGCAAAGTTATCCATCATTGCATTCCTTTATTTCTCGAGGGCCTCCTCGAGCAATATTTTGATAGGATATCCTATTCCCTCGTCTTTCTTTTCTGCCCCCATGGGCGCTCATCAGGGTTTGTGAGGATGATCTTGCAAAGGTTCAACCAGATCAAGCCCTAACTCCTTATACCCCGAATGCGTTGGGGATATGCAAAGAAAATAGAGAAAGAGCAGACCACTCTGATACCACTGATTCGAATTTAAACAGGAACCCAAAAAATTATAGATATAACCATAAATACAGAGATGCATCAAAAATAACACTTCATTTCATTAATATCAAATACTAAAATATGCTTACAAACAGAATGGAAATAAGACTAGCTTGAGCGATGGTAGCTTATCTCTGAGAAGAGATGTGGCAGCTACATGCCTTTGAACTGTGTTACAATGAGGCTTGTAGGCATATTTATTATTGATAAACAATGGAAAACCATAAACATCCAAAAACCTCACCCTAGGAGATGAAACACCAAACTATCGGCCCCATTGGGGTAAGTTGGTACATCAACTACCCGGAGTTGTAACTTTGGCATACGATCTCTATTTGATGCACACGGTACCTTGTTAGAAATATCTATCTAAGGATTACAACTGCTAACAATGAATATTGAGTTGAAAACTTGTTTTCTCCGTTGGTGTTTTTCCTAAAAAATGTTGTTTAGGGCCTCAAAACAGCTCCAAAAGTTCAGGACAAAAAAAACAGCCAAAAATAGTAAATTGTGCTACAATTAAAGAAACTAAAAAAATAAAAGAAACAATGGTGTGGGTCCAAGTGGAGTAGATGGGTGGCCAACAATATCCACCTGAATCAATGCTCATGGTTCTCTACTATATTATCTCACATAAAATAGAATCCCTTTTCATAAAAAATCATTGTATGTATTGGGAGGACTATAATTTTCCCTCTCAATACATAATCACTAGATATAGGTAGACAAGAATTTTCCAATTTTCCTAAGAGTTCATCATGCCACTCAAGGTGTAGGAACTTGCATACTCTTAAATTCTACTACGCATGTTACTTTCATAGTCTCAATATTACATATATCATTGGTTCATCTCAGATTTAGGAATTAATTTTAATTAGTATTATCTCTTAGTATATACTCTACATGCAACAATAAAGCTTTAAGAATTCCCACTACCTATATGCTTGAAAATTTGAAAGGCATATGAGATTCCAAGATTACAAATATGCGAGAGATTTTATCTTGAAATCCTTCACTTAAGAAAGGAAAATGTGGTGATGTATTATTGGATTCGAAAGATGTTCAAATGGACCATCAATTGGGTGTCACCCAAGGCTATGCACAAATGATTGCTTCTATAAATCATGATGATTTCGCTCATAGATGAAAATTAAAATGACCATGTTGTCTATGGGCCCTTACCATGTAGGAATTCACAAAGCTAATCACTTCTAACGGTGATATAATGGAAAATTCAACTACCGAACAATGGTCTATGATATGCTTAGAATGGGAAATGATAAAACTTTTGCGCAAAGGGTTTAGCACAGATTAGATTCGTTTGAGTTGGCATGATGAAGATGGATCATTTGTAAACTCAGGTATCTAGAATACTCAGACCCTCTCTTCTACTACCACTCATGTCACTAGTATTCTAAAAAATAGTAGTTTCTTGAATGCCACGTACTCAGTTATAAAAGATTCAAGTTTTGGACATGTAGGTGTTGGTCATGTAGAAAGTAGGAAGAATTTTGCATATTATTGAATAATACACAATGGGTTGGACATTTGATATGGAAATTTGTATGTGCAAGAAATTAATATTAAAAATCTCATGTCACTTTTTTTCTTTAGTTGGCTTAACCATTTTCATGAATTATTATCCTTGGGCCCAAAATATTTCAAGATGTGGCCTCACCTGTGATTGTTCCATTCAGTCAACATGGCGTTGCATGATTATAGATTTTACAAATATTGTGCCATTATGTGTCGAACCCTTTTTTTAAAGAACTGCTTATATATGCAATTTCAAGGATTGCCATAACTCCTCACATAATTCTTTAAAGGGTGCTAGTTCAATGGAGAAGCACCTACCTTATAAGAAGGAGGTTGGTGGTTCAATTCCATTATGCCCTAATATGAATTAATTATTGATATTTTAGTTATTTTAATTAAATACTTTTTATATTGATTTATTTCAATGGTGAAATAATTTTTTGGATTCATTGTTTTATATTGTCTCTAAAGAGACAAAAGTGCTATTGTATATCATTTGTTATTCTCTAGAGAGGAAATATCTGGTATTTAAGAATAACATCTCTAAAAATATAATATGTCTTTAATCCCAACTAGTGTTTCTCAAGTGATAAATGAAATTGTACAGTAAGAGACAATAATGCCAATGTTATATATTGTCTTTATAGGGAAGCAATTTTAAGACAATAATTTGAGACACTCGCTTAAAGACAATATTTAAGACAATACACATTTTCTTGTTGTCTCAAGTTAAGACAATTTACACAAAAAGTTTCTCAAATATCGTCTTAAAAACCCCATTTATTTTGTAGTGTCTCAAATCTTGGCCTAAAAGCCATTTTCAAAGCTATCTTATCAACAAACTATGGCGACTAGCACAAGGACTATTGGTATGGGCTATTTGGAAGGGACAAAATCAATGTATCTTCAATGAAAAACACAAGACTCAGAATAACCTCCTTGTTCAATTGTAATCATACTCTACCTCCCACTCTAAATGACCTCTCTATCCTGTGCTGATCATTTTTGGTCTTGTATTTATCCTATGACTTCTTTAGCGCCTCTTATAATTATAAATTGATTTTCCTAATCTTATCAAAGAAAAATATAAATCATCCCTTGTGATATTTGTCCTCACTCCTCCTCGATCTCAACATACTACAACCATAAGCAAAGGTGAAAAATATCCAAAAGAATGTTGACTTATTGATTAAAGTGTTTACTTCTCTATTATAGGAGTGCTTCATATCAATTAAATTTCCATCAGAGGTCTTCAGATACTTCTAATTAGAAACCTTAATAATTTGTACCAAAGACTTATTGACTAATTATGTTTACCCGTTTGTTTGTGAATATTGTATACATTTTCAATCATGTGTCCATATTCTTCCATAATGTTGTCCACAATGCATTGTGAAATCTGGTTTCCTTTTTTGAAATGACGCTCCATAGTATTCTGAAATGTGCCAAGGCATTTTCAAAGAAATAGCTCATTTATTCTTACTCCATGATGGATTTTTTATAGTGCACAAGGATGCACTCCTTGTTGAACTTGTCAGCTTCCACAATTAAGTAGTTGTATCCCTTTTTGGTTGTTGGTAAACCTCCCATAAAGTCTATGGAAATGCTTTCCCACTGATGAGTGGTTACAGGTAAGGGATGATATAGAACTCCTTTGTTATTAATTGGTTCACCAGTGCAAAAGTATACATCATCTAATGAGCCTAGCTACTTGGATAAAATACAATATCAATTTCACTTGAGATCTAACTTGGCATATGATCTTTAAGCCATGGAAATCCATAAAAGTTTTGAAAAAGGATCCAGAGTGTACACAATTCTTATTTATTATTATTATTATGATGGTCCATATCCTTAATAATATATTTATATTTCCAATTATTCCCCATTTGCATTTCTTTATGGTTTCCTTAATATTTTGAACTTCTTTTCTTAACTCACCCTAGTCAGTGGGAACAAAGTCTTCATTTATAAAGATTCTTGAACCTTTTTAAGCCTTTATATTTACTAAGTATTCTATAGTCACGGTTATTACAACTTACCTTCACCCAAATCCACCTATCTTTATGTTTGATTATTTTTTCCAACCTCTTTTCTTTTATGAAATAAGTTGTTTTAATTTGTGATTTACTTTTTAGTTCTTCATTTACTATGGCTAGTATGTCCTTATCTTTCCACTCTTTTATACCAACAATTATGAGATTCAGTGTTCTTCACTTCTCCCCATATATTTGGTTTTCAAAATGTTTTTGCTTGTATATTATTATTTAATAAAGCTCTTTGCTATAATTGATCATTTAAAAGATAAAATACGATAATTTAAAATCTAATTAATATGATTGTCATCCAATAATAAAATAACCTTTACTAAACTATGTGTATAAAGAAATATTCAATGCTACGAAGAACTCAAAATTAGGAAGACAAAAGCAACTGAATATAACTTTGTAGACCTCAAGTGAGGAGCTCCTGACACTACCACAATGTTGTCTCACAATAATGATGAAAAACAAATAATACAAATTTATAGGAGTACATTTAGTTAGCGAGATCAAACAGATTCTCGAATAATAGGAACTAAACCCTAAATAAAAATGTAATCAAAACAATACAACAAATTTCTCCATTATTTCTAAGTCCCCCTCTTAATGGAGAAAGGATGAATCTCCACAACTAATATCTCCTTAAACAATTCAGATTTCATATTCCCAAGGGGATTTCTGAAAATATCACAAGCATTTTCACAAGTATTACAATATTCAAGAAACATTTCCTTAGATTGTATCTTCTCTCTAAAAAAATGAAACTGGGAATCTGTTGTGAAACCAGCTCAAAAAAGATAGAAAAGAAAGATCAACGCCTTAAAATTCAGCCTCTTCGAGGGCGCAACCTCCTTTAAATTACATAAATGAACAATTCTTGGATGATACAAATGAAAAGACCTCCTTTCTATATATAGGAGTCTAAGGGGTCATAACATAATCAGAGCCGACATAACAATAATAATGTAAGGGCACAATAATAACAATAGTGGGCTTCTATGGGGCACAATAGTAACAATATGGGCACTACATGGGTACGTCAATTAATAAGTGGGTTGTAATAATAACAATAAGGGGTTACGCTAGTAGTATAGGGGCCTAACATGCCCCTCTCCTTGAAAAAGTGTTGTCCTCAATGCTTGAGTAGTTCTTGATGCTTCTGTATAAAATTATTGTCCTCCCATGTGGAATCTTCAGTGAGTAAGTTCTTCCACTTTATGAGATACTCTGAAATTGATCAATTTCGTAGCTATCAGGTTCTTGTTTATGTGACTGCTCTAGGTTCCAATATGATTTTTCCTTCCTCTTCAATTTCTGCCAATTTTGTTTGAATTGGGATCTTTTGCAACTTTTGAATAAGTCGTCATTCTTCTTCTTCCTTCTTCCATTCATCCCTTGCTTTGTTTATCCAATTTGGTTGGATAATATAAATAACACAAAACAATGCTTCCACATCCTCATCCTTGAAGAGTCTTCCCATTCAGTAAGGTCACCATTCTTTAAGTGCATGTAGTATTGCCAACATTTCCTTCTCATAAATAGCTTGCTTGAGATGTAGCAATAAAAATACCCAATCACCTACACCAAAACATTTTTCACTATGATGTTGATCTACCTGTTGTTTTGTTTGACTTTGCACTGAAGTGGTGTTATCCTTTAAAAGTTGGAGAACTTGTTGTTGATGCTCGATGTGATCTTTCACTGCTTGAACCTTTTTCTTCTTGATATGTCCTTCTATATCTAGAGTTTGGGGAGTTGTAATTTCTTCCAATCCTTTACAAGATATGGTTGGATTCATTTCTTGATGCT
>APFE030891791.1:0-19987 GCA_000404065.3 Pinus taeda
ACAAGATTCCTCTTTTTGGCCTAATGATGCACCCACTGCAGTGTCAAATGCATCTGTAAAGATATGAAATGGTAGGCTCCAATTAGGCCCTCTCAAGACTGGTGCAGTTGATAACTTCTTTTTGAGTAGTTCGAATGCTTGTTGGCAGTTCTCATTCCAATTGAAAAGTACATCTTTCGTTAGAAGTTTAAACAAAGGTAAAGCTATTTTACTAAAATGTTCAATAAAAATTCTGTAATAGCTTTCATACCCAAGGAAACTTCTTACCTCTCTTTGATTCTGTGGAATTGGCAAATCAACAATGATCTGGATCTCTGCTGGGTCAACTTTGATGCCTTGAAAAGAAATATAGTGGCCTAACATTATCCCTTCGTTTAACATCATAAAGCACTTTTCATTGCTGAGGGACAGATTAGCTTCAATACAACTTTTCAAAACTCTCTCAAGGTTCTCTAATGCATGTTCAAATGAATTGTCGTATACTGAAAAATCATCTATGTAAACTTCAACACAATCATGAACTAAATCAGCGAAATTAGCTAATAGAGCTCTCTGAAATGTAGCTGGAGCATTGCAAAGTCCAAACGGCAAAACATTGTAAGCATAAGTGCCCCAAGGACAGGTGAATGTGGTTTTGTCCTGGTCTTCTAAGGCTATCCTGATCTGGTTGTAGCCACTGAAACCATAAAGAAAAGAAAATGATGATTTCCCAGCTAGGGTGTCTAACACTTGGTCAATAAATGGTAGTGGGAAATAATCTTTGAGCGTTGTTTTGTTCAGTTGTCTGTAATCAACACAAATGCGCCACTTACCATTTTTCTTGGGCACTATAACCAATGGGGATACCCACTGACTGTCAGAAATAAGATATATAAAATTAACTCTCAATAGTTTTTGCAATTCTTCTCTGACAATATCTTGGAGCATGGGGTTCATCCTTCTCTGTGGTTGCCTCACTAGTTTGATAGTACTATCCGTGTAAATATGGTGAGTACATGTGTCAGGGTGAATCCCATGCATATCGGTGTAGTCCCAAGCAAAGGCTTTCTGGTATTTTCTCAATAATCGAATCAATTTCTCTTGCTGAGATGAGTCTAGATGATTGCCTATGTTCAGAGTTTTCCCTGGACTAATCTCTATGACCTGACTTTGTGTGTTGGTGATGGATTGAACTGGAAAAATGTCATGAAATGTGGTTTACAAAGATTGAATGGTGCATGTTTCCTGAAAATTTTGGGCTAAAAGTACATCTGCAGCATGATATTGGTCGTTTCTCAAATTTTCGGAAATATTAGGTTGAGAAAGGAATAATTCTACCAAATCATTATTGTTTTATTCTTGGAAATCATAGATTTGGTCAATGCTAAAAACAGATTGTACTTCTTCTTTATCATTGAATTTATCATCAAGCCACAAATTGTGTGTTACTGCTGGTGATTGTGCCGATGGATAAAGGGTGAGTTGTTTTCTTTCGGTCCCTCTTGAAATGATCATGTTGCCCGATCGACATCCTATGAATGCATCAGCAGTCGCTAACCATGGTCTACCAAGGATGATAGGGTGCCCTCCTAAATTGGATTTGGGTTGAAGAACTAAGAAATCCACTGGATACTCCCAGGAGTCCAGTGAGACAATCATGTCTTCCAAAATCCCTTCAGGAATCACTTTAGACCTATCAGCTAGTTCTAGAACAATCGTTGTATGTTGCAAATTTATAAGCTGGAGTGTTCTCATGGTTTCAAGAGTCATGATATTGATTGCGGCCCCAAGATCTATCAAAGTGTTTGGAATTTGTATGTTGTCAATGATGGTGGTCACTTTGGGAATGCGAGGATCAACATACTTTTCCATGGAGATGGTATTGGTCATAAGGCCTGCTAAGTGTCCTACAACATGAATGGTTTAAGGATCAATCCTTTTTCTAGCAGGCTTCTTGAGGCACATGTATTTGATGGCTTTAGTATATATGGGAATGTCTTTTATAGCTTGCAGCAGCGGAATTTTTATGTAGACATTCTTGAGTTCATCTAAGACATCAAACTGTGGTATAGACAGTGGAGGTTTCATTTCGACCAATCGGTCTGGAAAAGGTGGATGCAATGGTTGCATCTGCTTATCTTTGGTATCATCGTTTGGTTTTCTTTGATTTGTCATTTCATTTTCATTTTATGTGTTTTCTTCTTGCTTATCTGTTATTGGAGAATCTTTGTGGAGTACCCTACCAGACGTCAAGTTGATATTTTGCAAGGGTAGTGCGGGATATGAGGTTCCCTCTTCTACATTGTAGGCTGGCCTCTCTGCTCTATTATTGGATTTGGGACAGTTTAAGTAGGAATTTGAGTAGGTCTGGAAGGTTGTGAGTTAGCTGGAAATTGTAGTTGTGGTGGATTTATTGGTGGAGGAGCAGGAACTGCTTGTTGAGTAGGTTGAGGCTGATAAACAACTTGCTGAGGATACTGCTGATATGGTTGAGAATGTGATGAATACGACTGATGGTATTGTTGATATGGTTGTGAATATGGTGGGTATGATTGAGGATATGTATGATAAGATTGAGAATACTATTGAGATGGTATCCATTGTTGCTGTGGGTGGTTTTGGTGCTGCCATGGCATGGGTACATTCCATGAATATGTGCATACATTTGATCATTTACAGGAAATTGCAAATTTTGATTTGGAAACATACCTTGAGGTGCTGGCCTTGGCTACCATGGTCTCTTTGTGCCCATGTAATACACGTTTTCCATCTCTGCATTAGCTGCCATATTACAATTCTGCAAAACCTTAACTTTAGGAGAATTAAACATATCATGATGTTCAGTACAGAAAGCACAAACTTGGATGTTTTCTAGTGGGTAGTCTTTTAATGCATGTTTCTTCCGGCATTTTGGGCAAAAAATAGCCATTATTTGATCTTCAGCTTCTTGTTTCTTTTTAGCTTTTAGAGTGTCAATTTGGTTCCCTAGGGTGCTTAACAGATCTGTTTCAAACTCTTCTAACATATTCCCTATTTCAGCCCTTGTGACACTTGCTGAGGCAGATTTTGTGACTTTGGATGACAGGGTTCTTTTTCCCATTTTAGCTTTGCTCCTTGAATACTTTTCGCATAACTCAGCGATTTCTTCAAAGGGTAAAGCAGAAATGTCACCTTTTCCCATCAAGTTAAGATCATCCATGTATTCCTCTTGGATGCCTTTCAAGAATATTGTGCGGATCAGATCAAGAGGCATAGTTCGGTGTTTGGATTTTTGTAAGTTGTAGAAAAACCGTTCTAAGTATTCCTCTAAGGTTTCATCCTCTTGTTGGCTCATTCTAAAGATATCATCTTTAGAATCTTTGGATCTACAGTAAGGTTGATATTTCCTTAGAAATATTCTTCTCATGCCATCCCAATCAACTATAGCATGCTCACCAAGCCTCATGAACCATCTTAAGGCTGATGCCTTTAATGTCGCTGGAGAGTCTAAGCCTATGGGGCATCATCTTATAGCCATATGTTCGACATACAATTGTCAAACTCGAACAGAATGAGTCTGGATTCTTCTGAAAGCCATACCATAAAAGTTTGGTAGCACGGATGGAGGGTGTGTTTCTTCATTTTGATCTCATCATCTCTTGTTGGTTCATGTATAGGAAACTTAAAAGTGGACTCTTCTTCGTCTCTATGTCCTTGATTTGGTACTGATCCATTCTCCTTCCTCAGCCATTCTAATAGTTTCTTCTGTGTCAGTGTCACTTGTTGTTAAAGGGAGATTAAGAAAGATTGTTCGGTCACTGTGCTACTTTCTCCTGTGTGAGACCTGGAAAGTACTTCTTTTTTGCGATTTTATGTGTTAATTAAATTTTACCTTTCGATGAGAGTAGGTCTCTGTCCTGACTTTTGTTTATCTCTAATGCTTGTATGATGACTTCTTCAGACTGGTGTGAATTCCCAAAGAGTCTGCTCCTGAGATGATGGGTTAGCTTTTGAATGGTGGGGGGTTTTTATGAATCTACCCTGACTGTCTCTAAATCTAGGCATAAATGAACATGATTTCTAACTGTGTTTTTGCTTATTTTTGTTTATTGAAATTTTTTTCTTTTTAAATCCTTTAAGTACGCCTCCCCGGCACCGGCGCCAAAATGTAGTGTCCTGTCTAGGGTGCTAGACTAGGCTATATTTATTATCGACCATGATGCGTAGACTTAGAGGCATGCGTCTAAAGTATATAGACATAAAGGATTATTAGCTAAGTGGTTATGATGGTAGGTCACAAGACTTCTTTACGGAAGATTGAGGTATGTTACCTATCACCCAAACACTTAGGTTACTCACTTAATCTACCTAATTACAACACTGTCATTCAATTCATTTACCAAATTAAAACACTGTGTATCACTATAAACCAAGATTTCAATCTACTTACAGAGACATTATGCATAAAACCCTTGTTCAGCAAATACTCAGCATTCACTAATATTCATGCAATATAAAAACATACAGAAATCATAAGCATACTTTGAAATGATAACATAGTTCGTGACATTGCTTTAAAAGACAACAAAGGATCGAATCCCTTACAGGATACGATTCACGATCTCAGTGATAAACTGTTCAAGCACTATCATAAACATAAACCATACGCATTCTATTGAAATCAACAACCAATTCTAATTACTGTGCATATCATTTAATACCCTAAGTTGCGAATGAAAAGGAAATGACAGTATACCAAGTTAACGCAGGGCCCGTCCGCGTTCCAGAGGTATACTGGATTGTGATCAACCGATTATCAAATCAACGCAACAAGGAAAAGATCGTGACTGCAACTATGTCTTTGATATTAAGTTCAAACTCTATTTTCAAACGATACAACGATAACCAACTACTGACTACTCATAACTGTGTTTACATATGTTTTTACAACCCTTACATTTCGAAAACGAATGTACATTCATGATGTGGCTGTTGCCGCTTTTATCATGTCGTGATTTTTAAAATGTTTCTATCCTAAACTGATTTAAAAAAGGAACAAAATTAAATCAATTTAGAATGCTTTGTTGTTGCCGCCTTTGTCGCCAACATGCTATACTTTGACCTTCGTTGACCGTGCATGTAGGAGGGTCGATTCTGCTGTAGGATAGGTATTCGTCGATGCTTGGACATTCTAATTTTCATCCCTACCCTTCGCTCTAGCCTAGCTGTCATGCCACATGTCAAACAATGAACCAATTACAGGATGTTGGAATTTCCTGTAGCCATTTTACCAAAAATTCCTAATTCGTTAACATAAAACTCCTAAATCAATTTTAATTCATTTTAATAACTATAGGACTATTAACTAATCAATTTTCAAGGGATCTAAGAGATATATGATGGAAAGAAGTAGGCAAATGATATGTTTTAGGAGGAAAAAGGAGGTCATGGGATGGTACCAACAGGGTACTATCTCAAGTGATAGTTGATTACTACAAACACATTTGCTCCACAAGACTTCCCTGCTCTTTTGGTTCAAAGTTTTTTATTATTATTTGGTTTTGCTAGTAAGGAAGGTCAGGGGACTATAGTATTTGATTACCCCCTAGGCCTAAGAGTGTGGTTGAGGATCCATATAACAACTAAGGGGAAGGAAACAACCTAAGGATCCTATAATTGACTAAGTATCAAATACAATATTTGGACTTTAGGTCTCCAATCCTATCTAGCATGTACTGAGTGAGGTGAGCATGATTGCATTCCATGGTAAATTAATTTGATTGAAACTAAGAAGCTAAAATACAGTAAAATTAATAAATTTATTGGCCAATTCTTCTTTATAGCAGAATTCATGCCTAAAAGTTGAGGGTCTTGTTTTGATCTATTATGAACTTTGGAATTCAGAGTATAGAGTTTTAACTTTGAATTCCATTTAACACTTTGAATTTGAACCCCTCATCGTTGTGGATTTCTCAGTACAATAACATAGTATATCATTGTCTAGATTAAAAAAAATATAAAACCTATAAAATTGTTAATGTAGACTTTAAACAAGAGAACATGGAAAATATATGACTATAAAAACTAACATGGTAGAAACAAAATATCATAAAACATCGCAAAGTTCAGAAAACAATTCAGAAGGAGGTTGGTCCATGAACAACATCTATAATCAAAGCACCTTAAGAATGAAAACATACCTGTAAAATGAGCATCCACGAACTGAGGGCATAACATCCTATAGAGCAAAAATTAGCTATATAGTTAATTACATGTATCATATTTAGTAAGTTAAACATGTTGACAAGTATGTTATGAAGTACCACATATTTAATTTATGTTATTAAATATTAATGTATGTGATGTAATCTATTTTTATGTGTTTCTTTGTGGTTCATTTTTTTTTGGCAGAAGAAAAAAATTATGTCTTTTATAAAAAAAAGAATAGATATTGAATGAGTCTTCTTCAACATGATCCTTGATCCACAATTTTTTCTATCATACTACATTAACCCCTAATTCCACAATATTTCGTGAATGGATTTTTTCCTATATCTCTCAACCAAAAATGGCTATGAGTAGTGCAATCATAATATAATCAACATCGATCTATCTAGCATCCTTTCCCATTTAGCTACATCAATGCAAAAGTAGAGCTTGATACAATCTAAAATTTCCTAAAAAACCTCTATAGAAAATACTCCTACATAATATTAATATTGCCTAGATTTGACTAAGAATCGTGAACAAAAAAAAAACAAAATATATGGCACATAGATCTTTGGCAACACCTATTTTTGATAACAAGTCCGCAATGTGATTCTGCTCCTTGTATATGTTCATGTAGGATATATGATGAAAGAACATTGCAAGAGTGCAGATGCAACAATCCAATTAGATAAAAAAGGTGGATGGAAATGTGTGTCTCCTTTTACCTAATCAATAGTTCCCTTGGAATCCCCGAAAACATGTAAATCATTGATTCTAAGCCAATTTTTTCATAGATGAGGATGCCCCAAAGAGTGATGATTTTAGTCCAGTTATTGGTACCCGTTCTACCCTCCCACTAGAAATGGTAGTAGCAACCAGGCTTAGTGACAATTAATGCACCACAACCACACTGTCTATTAGAGTAGGTGCCATAAAAAAAACCAATTGAGAACTTTTGCCAAAATCCCATTTTTTAATCCTTCTCATTTTTTGGGTTTGTTCCCTGGGGCCAATTTCTGAAAAACACACCACTCTCTTTATCACCATGCTCCTCACGTACACCAATAAAGGATCAAAATCTCTTCTATTTATACTTTCCCATATGCCCCATATGATGTAGAAGGACGAAGTGCAAAATTCCTTTTGCATCTCAACTAGTGTTGTAAGCAATCCTCCAGTGAGCTAGTAACCCAAGAAGAAGCTATGTGAAATTTATGTAAGATGTGAGTCCAAACCTTTGTTGAAAATGGAAAAACCAAGAATAAGTGTCGAACGCCCTTTGTATGATTCATACATCGCGGGAAAATACCAAGGCCAATGAATCCCCTGTGAAAAAGATTGTTCCAGGTAAGAATTCTTGTATGTAAAGACAACCAACATAAACACTTGAGTTTCCGAGATATCTCCCAAGACCAAGAGTTTTAAAACCAAACTATGTCTTCTAGAGATATCAGGGTCTCAGAAATAGTTTTGTATATCTCTCTAAGTACGATCTAACCCTTAGTAATCTATCCAACATAGTTCAACTGATCCACGTGTTTAGTAACAATGATGCTTGCAGTGCTTATCTGAAAGATGTATTTCTCTCATTCATCTGCTAGAACACTTGATAATCTAATCTGTCTTTCCCTTTATCATGGAGATGTCATATCATGCCACAAAAAATGACATATTTATTTATATGTGCTACACATTGTCAATAGGAATTCAAATTCCCATGCATGAGGGCAACGATGGTAATGCACTTGCAATTAGTTTTGATCCAGTGGATGTCTTACCAATGGTTTCACCATCACCCAACACCAAGGTGAGAGGCCAATTGGATTGAGGTGGTGGGATACCTTCATATCTGAGCCCCATTTATTAGCGTTGTCGCCTTGCAATTGGTGTTGCTTGCTTTGTTTCTAGTCTTTCCATCACCTATGTTGCTGGCTTTGGTGCCTCTACTCTTGTCTATCCCAAAAATGGCTCTGCCTTCTAGCAACCTCTCGAATGGAATTTGAATCCATGGTTAGATTTGGAATTGTTTGCTCTAGATATTTATATGCAACCACACTTGCATCCACCCATCCTACTATTTCTTGTGCCACCTTTACTCCTTTAGATATGTTATATTATGTCAGTTTCATTGATGATTCGACAAAATTGACATGTATGGGTTTTTCTTCCATGTCTTCCTTCTAAATTCTTATCCATTTTTATTGAATTAAACACTCATATCCTCATATTCCGTAACATAATGGAGTTATAGAGCACAAGCATTTTCATATTATGGAGGCTGCTCATTCTTTGTTACTTCCATGTTATGTTCCTTGGGCGTTTTGGGGAGAAGTTGTCTTTACCTCATTCTACTTGATGTTTCGTTCCTATCCTTGCTTTTGATCTAGTCACGATGCTTTAGGTACATATATATTCCTGTCTTTTTGTTCCTCCTATTCGTTTTGATGATGATCAAACTTTTACTTCTCATCACAGATCCTTTCTTGCTTGCATTCACTCCTTTCATGAGCCACAGTCTTATAAGGAAGCAACTAGTATGTGGGAAGAGTGATATCGCTAGCATAGAAGTAATATGTTGAGAACCTACAATCAATCGTGACACAAACATAACTTAACAATCATGGAGAAAGAGGAAAATCTCCTGAAAGGTGCATTTCTAACTAAAAATGACATTTTGTCAAACAACCGTAGGAGAAATGGCATTTCTTTGTGGTCAATAGACTTCGCTTCTGTATTGTACATGAAATTTAAAATATCCTACTAATGGGATAGCAAATGCTTTAGAGTGTAATAAAAGGCACCTGTGAAAATATAGATAAGAGTATTGAAGTTAAAATGAATGATTCTACCAATGATTTGGCATTTAATATTTAAAATGGGATAGCAAATGCTTTAGAGTGTAATAAAAGGCACCTGTGAAAATATAGATAAGAGTATTGAAGTTAAAATGAATGATTCTACCAATGATTTGGCATTTAATGACTATTTGTTCTCATGGTTTCCACTTTTAAGCTTAGAATTATTAGGGTAAAAACCATGGTCATGACAAGAATTCCTCTTTGAAATCAAGTCCATGAAAACAACAGTCCCCATGTCTATCCAACTTCTTTAAATTGAACAGAGCAAAGGCTAACATGCAAGTTGAACAAAACGAAAGCGATCGTAACTAAACTTAGATGCCTTTACTTCACTAGTCCACTTAGTGAGAGGGAGGGGTTCTTTAGCGTGTAAAGCATCAAGGAATCAAATTGATAAAAAGACTAACCTACATGGGGTAACCTACATAGGATAAACTAACAACTCGTTTAATTCCATGATTAATTACATTCTATCAAATACAAACTTATGCTATTTATAGTTATACATAGAACCTAAAACAATAAAAAACAAATAAAAACATGTAAAAGTATTAACACAACACATGTATCTACCTCCTTACCATTTTCTCAACATAAAATGTTTTATAAATTAATGCTACAAACTGAAATTACCTTCAAATTCTCTCCCGTGCTTATACTTATCCTAAAGTTTATCCTAAATTTTACCTCACGTATATTTGGTATTAAAAAAAAATGCAGAGACACAATATCAAACAAAATATAAATTGAAAACCTAAATTAAAAGATTAAAAATTCAATGATGAATGTGCAAGGGACTAATAAAAAGAAACAAGTCAATTATAATAGTCGACTAAATATATACACCATCGAAGAATATTTATATGCTTAACCATAACCTTGTTTGTACATGTGTGAAGGATAATCCAAAGGAGCTTGCTTCTATATTTTTCTTCCTTTTTCTCCGGCTTTATTAAAATCCTGCCCATTACTTTTAATATCATTCAATTTCTTACACAATTTTATTATTAAAACTTGGCTCATTATTCTTATTTGAACTGAAAACATGATTCATTCGTCATTTTCACAAAGATTGATTCCCACACCTGTCAACGTAACATTCCCACTCCTTGCTAGCTGTAAAATACTTCTAGCAATGTTAGGTCACTTCTTCTAGACTCAATGCTTGCCCCTCCATACCTATCTTTGCCATAGGTATAGGGTTTTGATTTTGTAGTTGGAATTTGGCCATCTAATTTTATGTAGGATTCTAAATTTTCATGCTTTAAATAATAATTTTTTTTAATAAATTTCTAACATTCTAAACAATTTAGAAATAATCCAATCACATAAACTGTTTAAAAACATTTCAATCCTATAAACTATTTGATAAAAAAATCCAAAATATAAAAGAGTGAAACCATATATGTTATCTTTTTTCACTTATTATATAATCAAAATATATAGATTTAGAAATCTTACATTTATTTTTTAAATTTGAATTTACTAAATATAAGAAGGATAAATGTTTTAACATTAGAATTATTTTTAAAATAAAATAAAAATTAGTAGATTTGAAATTAAGATAAACCTAAACTAATTTAATTATTAATTATAATTAATTTATATTATTATTATTATTATTTTTAATAAAAAGTTTAACCGACCAGACATTGCAACATCTTTCAACATCTCTATTATGGTGAACACAAATTTCTAAAATTAAAACAATGAAAAAAATAAAAATTCCATAGGGCAGAAGTGGTCGACTACGCTTGCCACAATTATTAACAGCTTCGTCACCTCTGACACAGTCAAGACACTGATTGAGATATTTACACTGTCAGACGACTGATTCCTCATCCATATCTTTGCATGCCATTAACAAATCGAAGGGTCGTTCTCACAGCTGAGAGCTCGAATCAGAGTCTAACACGTGATGGCCCATGCTTGGTTGACACGGCACACGGTGTGGCTCAGTTTCAGTGGTACCCACTGCTCAGGGCTTAATATTTCAACGCACACTGCACTCTTTCCAAAGACGCAGCCCTCCTTACAGAGGCTAGTCACAGGCACCTACATCTATAAAACTGTCACGCAGTGCCCAGGAATGTAAAGCATCGGCCGCCATTAAAAAGAAAAGGCGTCAATCAAGATTCCAAATACCTGCGATTTCTTCAAGTAATGTGAATCATCGCTGAAATTTCCATAAAAGTCGTTCATATTAGAGGCAGAGTCACAGGAATGAGGAAAAAGAAGTTAAAGCTGTTCAAGGCGAAGGTCTGGTTTTCTTTCAAACGGCTCGTTACTTTCTCAAATACGTCAGATATTAAGGGTCAGAGGCCCGATTCATATGGCGAAGATGAAGCCTTCGTCCCTCTACAGTATGACAAACTTGTTGCAAGCCCTCGTCAGGATTCCACCGAACGGTTACAGAACAACCGAAATTTAGGGTCCAAGAAAAAGCGATGGAGATACCATGTAGATCGGCTACGGCAGTCCACCGGCGTTCTGCGGAATTCTAGGGTCAGGCCGAAACCCAAGAAACCCAAGCTTTCAGGTGTGGAAGCTGCTTCTCGTGACGCTCGAATATTCGAGAAGCCGAAAGCCGACGTCGAGCTTCGGATCGCGAAATCCAGGGCGGTTGCCGCAACCAGGGATGCGTGCGAACAGTTTCGAAACTTTGTCATATAGATTCTAGTTGTGGAGGACAATAATGGCAGATATTTTATGGATGTCGAAGAATTGATGTATTGCTGTGCCATTTCTATGCAGAGATCTGCAGCGACATCCTCTGCCCTGGTGCTTCTTCGTTTTCCCATGGTGAAAAAATATCCTCAGGTTCTTTAGTTTTTTTGAGTTGAGGAAACTAATAAGACTGTAGCATATGTTTTTCTAGTGATTATGTTTTCACCTTGCGTTTTTTTTTCCTTCCAAATGGTGTATGAGGATAGTGCTCCCTCGTTGATCGGGTATATATTGGCTGTATATTCGCTGTGTGAATGTTAATTCAACTTATTCATGAGAATGAGTTTATTTAAGTAGCTCATACAATGTGTTTGAAGCAGCTTGCTTCGCAGAATTGGTCAAAATAAAATAAATGCTTTTGGAGTTGGCTTTCCCTATTGAAAATTTCAAGGTTGGTTGGTTCTCCAGATTAAAACTGTGGAGTAATCTCAGATATGCTTTTTTGTATCATTGTTTTTCCCTCATGTAAGCTTGAGCACTTAACAGATCCTGTTCGACTTGGAATCTCACTTAAGCTTGGGTAGTTAACAGAACCTGTTCGAGTTGGACTTTCTAGCAGGAATGGTTTGGGATTTGGGTTTTCAAGGTCAGAAAAGGGCAATGAGTTTCTATCTTGGTTTGTTGATGTTTAGGAAAAGGTAGTTCAACTTGTGGAGCTCATGACATGGATTGGAGTGTTGGTGGAATAGACCATGGATAGATATCGTGGTTTCCTGAATCTAGGAATAACCTAATCAATGATGGTAAGTTAAAGCTAATTCGGTTTATGCCTAGCAAATGCTAATTGAAAATTGGGCTCAATGCCTAGAAAATGGTAATTGGAAATTTATTTTAGGAATGGTAATAGAAAATGGTAACTGAATTTTTTATTTTGAAGGAAAGAGAGGTGGTGAAGGGAAGCACATGAAGTTTAATTAACAAAAGAAAATCACATGTTAGAAATTTGATTTAGGTCCGAAATAAAATTTAGATTTAGGTCTGAATTAGAATTTAGGTGATAGATTTTAGGTGGTTGTTTTAAATATTAAAAAGAGAGGTTGTTTTTGTGGAGCACTCTTAGGTTAATTATGAGTTAGTTAATGGAGAGTTTATGGAAAAAAATAATTTGTTGGATATTGTGATATTTATCTAAGAAAATTATTTAAGTGTTTTATTGTTTTCATTATATTATTTTTCTTTTTCTTTTATGTTTTAATAGTAGCTTAGTTTTTTTTAAGCTTGGATTTATAATGTATTGAGAAAAGTTTAAGTGAAAACATTTTTAAGTTAAAAAAATGAGAACTTTGCATTGTGACAAGGATTGTCTTAATATGGAAATCAACCATGCTCAACCATGTTTATTTTTGGGTTTATAATGTTGATCTTAGGGTTTACATGCCTTCGGTTTATAGTTTTTATCCCTCGGGTTTATAATATCAATCCCTTGGCCTTATTAATATAAGGGTTCATATTCCTAGGGTATAGTATTGTTCTCTTAAGTTTATAATTCCTTGGGTTTTTAGTATTAATCCCCAAGGTTTATTATTCCATTGGGTTTATAATATCAATCCCTAGGGTTTATTATTCCCATGGGTTTATAATATTGATCATGGTCAACCATGTTTTATAAATTCAACCATCGTCAACCATATTTTATAAAATCAATCATGGTCAACCATGGTCAATCATGGCCAGCCATGCTCCAATGTCACATTGTGACAAAGATTGTCTCAATATGAAAATCAATCATTGTTTCAACCATGGTCCAACATCACATTATGACACATATTATTTCAATATGATAATCATGGTCAACCATGATCAACCATGGCCAATCATGGTCAAGCTTGGTAAACCATGTTCAACCATGGTCCAACGTCTCATTGTGACAAGGATTATCTCAATATGAAAATCAACCATGGTCAACCATGTTTATTTTAGTGTTTATAATATTTATCTTAGGGTTGATATACCTTGGGTTTAATATTATTCCCTTGGGGTTATAATATCAATCCCTTGGGTTTATAATATCAATCATGGTAAACCATGGTCAATCATAGACAACGATGGTTGAATGTTGCATTGTGACAATGATTGTCTCAATGTGAAAAACAACCATTGTCCAATATCGCATTGTGACAAAGATTGTCTTGATATGAAAATCAATCATAGTCAACCATGGTCCAACATTGCATTATGATAAGGAATGTGTGAATATGGAAATCAACCATGGTAAACCATATTTATTTAAGGGTTTATAATATTTATCTTAGGTTTTATATACCTTGGGTTTCTAATTTTTATCCCTTGGGATATTATTCCATCGAGTTTATAATATCAATCCCTTGGGTTTATTAATCTAACAAATCATATTCTTAGGGTTTAATATTATTCCCTTAGGTTTTAATCCCTTCGGTTCTTATTATTGGTCCCTAGGGTTTATTATTCCCTTGAGTTTTGTAATATCAATCATGGCCAACCATGTTTTATAACACCAATCATGGTCAACCATGGTCCAACGTTGCATTGTGACAAATATTGTCTCAATATGAGAATCAACCATGGTCAACTATGGTCCAATGTCACATTGTGACAAATATTTTGTCTAATTAAAAATAAATCATGGTCAACCATGGTCTAATATCACATTATGACAAGGATTTTTACGTATGAAAATCAACCATGGTCAACCATATTTATTTTACTCTTTGTAATATTTATCTTAGGGTTTATATACCTTGGGTTTATAATATTAGCCCCTTGGGTTTATAATATTAGCCCCTTGGGTTTAATATTATTCAACCATGCTTAATTATGGTCCAATGTCATATTGTGACAAATATTCTCTCAATATGAAAATCATTTATTGTTTCAACCATAGTCCAATGTCACATTATGACAAATATTGTCTCAATATGATAATAATTGCTAACCAAGTTCAAACATGGTCAATCATGGTCAACCCTATTTTATAAAATCAATCACGGTCAACCATGGTCCAACGTAAAATTGTGACAAATATTCTCTCAATATGAAAATCAATCATTGTCTCAACCATGGTCCAATCTCGCATTATGACAAAGACTGTCTCAAGATGATAATCATCATCAACCATGCTCAGACACGATCAACCATGGTCAACCTTGGTCAACCATGTTTTATAAAATCAAATATGGTCAACTATGGTCAATCATGGTCGAACGTCGCATTGTCAAAAAGATTGTGTTGATATGAAAATCAACCATTTTTAAGCATGGTCAACCATGGTTTATAAATTACCCATGGTTAATAATTAATTATTAATAATTTATTTAAACAAAAAAATTTTATTAATTAATTATAATTAATTATATAATAATATGTATAATAATTAAAAATAATAAATAAATAATAAATATTATTATTAATTATTTAATATTAAATTTAATAATCGTATATATAATAATTAAATATTATTAATCATTTTAAAAGGATTTGTATTTAGTTTGACTTTTTGTACTTTTCGGTGTCGGAATCTGCGGAAAAATTTGAGGTGAAATCTTGATCTGTGTTATTTAAACTAGTTTTTGATTGTATATATGGATTTAACACCCTGAAAAACCCCTAGGGCACTTCGATTGTGCAAGGGTTACCCATCAAGCTTGCGATTTCAATAAATTCCTGCGAGATTTTAGAGAAAATAGACCCGAAAAACCAAATGGAAAAGCTTCCAAAAAGTCTCACTAAAGACAACTCCATTTTAAAATAATTATTGTTATTACTAAATACTTATTGTTATTAAGATTATCATTATTTATTAATATTACGACTATTATCAAATAAATATTATTATTATTAAATAATTTATTTATATTACATAGTTTTAAAAATTAAATAATAAATTACCTTTAATATTAATTAATAATTAAATTATATTTAATATTAAATAATAATTAAATATGAATTAATAATAATTATTAATTATAATGATAATAATAATATTTTTATTTAATACCTTTTTTAATATATTATTTTCTATTATTATATATTTATCAATGGCATATATAAATGAAGTCTTCGACGTATCCCTTGGGTGAGCCTAATGGTTAAGAGCGTGTGTTTCTTCCTAAGAGGTTAGAGGTTCAAAACCGGAGGGGGTAGCAATCAAATCACTGCATGGAGAAGGGTCCCTTGTCCCACAAACAAGGGAGTCTCACACACCAATTTGGATATATAGCTTGACTGGGCATAATGGTTAAGAGCATGTGTTTCTTCCTAAGAGGTCACAGGTTCAAAATCGGAAGGGAGTAGAGTATGCATGCCTTTATAGACTTAACAGTCAAATTGCTGCACAGAGATGGGTCCCTTGTCCCACAAACAAGGGGGTCTCATACACCAATTTGGTGTCTTGCTTGGCCGTGACCTTAACATTAGATAATAATAATAATTATCCCTTGGGTTTTTAGTATTAATCCCTTGGGTTAATATTATTCCCATGGGTTTACAATCCCTTGTGGTTTTAGTAACTAACTGTTTTGTTCTCCCATAAAATTAATTCAAAAACTAAAGGCCAAGTAACTTTAAAATAAGAAGAGTTGCAAAGAAAGCAAGTCTTTTACCAACAAATTTTGGTTTTTAAGGATATGTATATGGTTTGTTATATAGACTCACCCACATTTGATATTAGCTACATTTTGAACTACCTATACCAACATAATAGAATCATAACTGAAGGAAGTAGGTGCACTAATGTTGAAGGTAACCATTTTACTCCCATTAGCAGGGATCTTACTCTCTTTGTTTTTACATCTAAAACTACTACAAAATTTAAGGCAACATGACAATCTCCTTGAGACGAAAGGGATAAATGCATTAGTTAAAAGTAATAGAGATTTCAAATTGACATTAGGAGCATAGACTAAGATAACATCTTCCTTTGGAAGGATAATTGTGTTGGTAGACATTGTGATGGTTGAGAGCTAAGATTGACCTCAATCATGCCACCATCAACAAAAACGGTAGAAATTGTGATGGTAAAACATAAACAGACAAAACCAAATTTATCCAAGAACCTTGCAATAACAATGATACAAATACTCTAGATAGTTTTATATTGATACATATCTCATTGAGAAAATCTAAAACAACTAGATTTTGATAAAATATCACAATAGTATATTGATTCCTAACTTCACTTCCTAACATGCATAACACATAAGTTCCAATATTTTTTTTTATTGAGAAACAAACCCAACTTTCAACATCATCCTTCAACAATTCATTAGGATACTCATCAAAACCCTTTTCAACACTTAACCCATGATGGATTAAAAGGCATTAAATTGTGCTCTTTTTAATTTTAAAATGGATTTCATAAAATTATATTATATAGAAATCTTTTCACATTATGCAAGATATTCTTTTAATCATGTAAACATCATCCAACTTCACTTCATCTCAACATTCAATAGAACATTATTTGGTTTGGCAGGTTCATAGTAGGTGGAAAACATCTACAACCACTTAGGATGCATAATAATGCTAAGAAAAACCAGCTCACAAAAATACAACAAATATAGATCAATGACTTTAGAATCATCCTCTTTGAGGGGGAAATCTCCTTTAAATTACACAAATGAACAATTCTTGGATAATACAAATGCCAAAACCTCCTTTCTATATATAGGAGTCTAAGGGGTCACAATATAATCAAAGCCGACATAAAAATAATAATATAAGGGCACAACAATAACAATAGTGGGCTTCTATGTGGCACAATAATAACAATATGGGGACAATAGGGGCACACCAATAACAACAAGGGCCACAATGACAATAGTAATGGGGGAATCACTATGATTATAGGGACCTAACATGCCCCTCTCCTTCAAAAGAGTGTTGTCCTCAACGCTTGAGTAGTTCTAGTTGCTTCTGTATAAAATTCTCATCCTCCCATGTGGAATCTTCAATGGGTAAGTTCTTCCACTTAACAAGATACTCTGAAATAGATTGATTTCGTAGCTGTCAAGTTCTTATTTCTGTGACTACTTCAGGTTCCAATCAAGTTCTGGAAATATTGTTTTAACTGGGAGATGTCACCAATAACCCTCTTTAAGCATGAAAGATGGGAAACTAGGTGCACTTGGGAAGCTAAAGGAAACTCCAATTTGTATGCCATAGTACCAATATTTTGCAACACCTTGTACATACCATAATACTTTGGTGATAATTTATTATCCTTCTTAGCTTGCTTGAGGGACATTTGTTTATAGGTATGAAGCCATAGAAATACCCAGTCACCTACATCAAAACTTCTTTCGTTGCGATGTTGATTTGCCTATTGTTTCATTCTATTATGTGCCAAACTTAGGTTATCCTTTAAGAGTTGGAGAACTTGTTGTTGATTCTCGATGTGATCTTCCACTTTTTGAACCTTAGAATTTTCTCTTAAGTATGTTGTGATTGATGGTGGGTGATATCTATAAAGTTCCATAAAAGGGGTCATTTTTGTTACAGTATGGAAGGAAGTGTTATACCACCATTCAGCCGGAGGCGACTATTTGACCCATTGTGTTTGTTGATCAGATACAAAGCAACGAAGATATCCTTCCAAAATTTTGTTTAGTATCTCAATTTTCCCATCAGACTGAGGATGATAAGATGAGTTATGAGCTAACTGAGTACCAAGACAATAAAATAATTTTGTCCAAAAATTTCCAATGAAAATGTGATCTCTGTCGCTTACAATAATCTTTGGGTTTCCATGTAGCTTTTGAATTGTTTCCATAAATCAAGTAGAAACTATACTGGCTTTAAATGGATGAGATAATGCACAAAAGTGTGCATACTTGGTAAGTCTATCAACTACCACCATGATGACACTCTTTCCTTCGGACTTGTGTAAACCTGTGATAAAGTCCATTGAAACGTCCTCCCAAAGTTGACTTGGAATGGATAAAGGTTATAATAGACCCGAGGTCTTAATTGTTTCAACTTTATTTTGTTGCCAAACGAAATGCTCTGCCCAAACTTTTGAATATTAGATTTAAGGCCATCACAAAAAAATTCCTTCTTAACCCTGTGGTAAGTTTTTAAAAATCCTTAGTGCCCTCCTAAGGGAGAGGCATGCAATTCCATACAAATATTTTGTTTGAGTTGGGAATTCCGAGATAGGTATAAACGATCTTTGTACCATAATGAATCATTTTTCCAGCTAAATGTATCAGATGTATTGGGATATTGTTGTAACTTTTGAATGAGTGCCCACACTTATTTTTCATTCTTCCGTTCATCCCTTGCTTCGTTTATCCAATCTGGTTGGATAATAGAAATGGCACAAACAAATAATTCCACATCCTCATCCTTTCTTGACAGTGCATCTGCCACAACATTTTGCTTCCCTTTTTTGTAGACGATTTCAAAGTCATAAACAAACATCTTTGTGACCCATTTTTGCTACTCTTTTAAAGATAATTTTTGTTCTAAAAAGTATTTAAGACTATCATGATCTGTTTTTATCTTGAAGTGTCTTCCCATTAGGTAGGTCTCCATTTATTAAGTGCATGTAGTATTTCGAACATTTCCTTCTCATAAATAGCTTTGTGTAAATACTTTCCTTTGATTGGATGACTTTCAAAAGAAATGGGTATTTCTTCTTGCATTAAAACAAAACCAATTCCATTTCCTGAGGCATCACATTCCACAATAAAGGTTTTTGTGAAGTCCAGCGTAGCTAAGACTGGTGCTTGGCACATTGCCTCTTTAAGATGTTAAAAGGCCTTTGTTGCTTATGGAGTCCATAAAAATGCATCTTTCTTCAATAAAGTTGATAGATGTGCTGTTATTCTCCCATACTTCTTAACAAACTTGAGATAATACCTTGTCAACCGAAGAAATTCTCATAGATGCTTTATGGATGTGGAGATTTTCCATTCCTTAATGGCTTTAATTTTGCTAGGGCCTACCTTAACACCTTCGTGAGATACAATATGACCTAGATATTCCACCTCTCGTACTACCAAGAAACATTTGGAGCTTTTCGCATATAATTGTTTCTCCTCCAATAGTTTGAGCACCCTGTCAACATGTTGAAAATGATCCTTCCAAGACTTGCTATAGATTAGTATATCATCAAAAAATAATTGTCAGGCCAGGCAGTAACTCCACTAAACAAACAACTGATTCGTCTATTATTCCATAGGTAGGTCATTGTTATATACAATAGGAGTGATTGTTCAGTTCATCTCCCGATGACTGTTCACATTCCTAATTTATTT
>APFE030891791.1:39930-77958 GCA_000404065.3 Pinus taeda
GTCATTTCTTGGGAAAAATAAAGACTAAGTTAGGGGAGAATAACGATTCTTCTTCACTAGCTTCATTTCAGAGCTATCCTGGAAAATCCTAATGAACTCCTCTCTCGAAACTAGTTTTTGATATATCTTCAACCGATGACCATTCACAAGAAGAGGTACTTTTTCCTCATCTATTGTTCTTATTCTCACCACTCCATTGTTAAATACTTTTTCAATCTCATATGGCCCAAGCCAATGAGTTTTAAACTTCGCTTGAAAACCTTTGATCTTTGAATCAAATAATAGTGCCCAATCTCCTGCTTGAAATTTCTTCTCCTTAATATATTTATCATTCCATTTAGCCCTCTGCTGTTGGACTATACTGGTTCTTTGGATAGCGTCTTGCTTGATTTCATCAAGTTCATTGAGTTGCTCCAATCTAAGTTTCTGTGCCTCTGATAAATCCAATCCCAATTGGACTACCATCTTGAAGGTTTTAATTTGAAACTCTATAGGGAACAGGGCTTGTTTCCCATAAACAAGTTCATAGGGTGTATGTCCTGTTGTGTTCTTCCATGTAGTTCTATAGGCCCATAAGGCTTCAGAAAGCCTTTATGCTCAATCTCTTCTATGTAGATGGATAGTCTTAGTGAGAATTCCTTCAATCACTTTATTTGTAGATTCAACTTGACCATTTGCTTGTGGATGATAGCGAGTAGATTTCCTATGTTTGATCTTGTAATATTCCACAAGATCCTTCACCATTTTAGATGTAAATTGAGATCCTTGATCTGTCACAATTTCTCTTGGAACACTAAAATGCGTGAAGATGTCCTCAAAAATAAAATTAACTATAGATTTTTCTATGTAGATGGATAGTCTTAGTGAGAATTCCTTCAATCACTTTATTTGTAGATTCAACTTGACCATTTGCTTGTGGATGGTAGCGAGTAGATTTCCTATGTTTGATCTTGTAATATTCCACGAGATCCTTCACCATTTTAGATGTAAATTGAGATCCTTGATCTGTCACAATTTCTCTTGGAACACCAAAATGAGTGAAGATGTCCTCAAAAATAAAATTAACTACAGATTTTTCATTAGCGAAAGGTAATGCTTTGGCCTCTATCCATTTAGTGACATAATCAATGCATACAAATATATACTTCTTTTGCTTAGATGAAGGATTAATTGGCCCAACAAAATATAAGGCCAATTTTTCAAAAGGTTCAATGAGTACCTAAATTTGTAGTGGCATTTCATTTGAACGAGCAGGTTTTCGTACCCTCTGGTAGCTGTCACACCTCCTGACATATTCTTTGGCATCTTTGAAGATCGATGGCCAATAATATCCTAAAGAAAGGATTTTATAGGCTGTCCTCTTGTTAGTAAAGTGTCCACCACACAGCTCATCATGACATGCCTTAAGAATTTTAGGCATTTCATCTTCCCTAACACATCTTTTGATCATAACATCTAGGCCTATTTTATACAATTCATTAGTGATCCATGAGTATCTTGCACTTATCTAAATGATTTTTCTTTTCTTTTCTAGGAAACAAACGTGAAGGCAATTTCCCTGTGACTAAGTAATTAGCAATATGCAAATGAAGGAGTTTGAGTAATCACTGTAAAAAGATATTAGTCAGGAAACTTATCTTCAACCATAGTGTCATCTTTGATATTCTTAATTTTGGACAAGAATTCAGCAACTGTGCTTTTTTTTTCCAGGTCTATCTAGCACAGTAATATTGAATTCTTGCAATAGTAAAAGCCACCTTCTAACCCTGCCATTAGTAATAGGTTTATTCATTAAATATCTAATTGCAGAGTGATCTGTATGAACAAAGGTTTCATAGCCTATTATATAATGTCTAAACTTGTTGATTGCATGAACAACAACTAAAAATTCCTTTTCAGTTACAGTATAGTTCAACTCAGTGGGAGTCAACTTCTTACTTGTATAGTAGATGGCATAGGGAATTAAGTATTTTTGTGCTAATACAGCTCCCAGAGCTGTATTTGAAGCATCTATTGAAATGTGAAAAGGTAGCTTCCAATTTGGACCTCTCAAGTTGGGTGCTTCAGAAATTTTTGTTTTTAAAGTCTCAAATGCTAATTGGCAGTCATGATTCCAATTGAATTCACAATCCTTGGTGAGTAATTTGAAGAGTAGGGATGCTATTTTAGTGAAATTTTCTATAAATTGTCTATAGTATCCTGTGAATCCTAGAAAACTTCAAACATCCATTTGGAAATTTGGAATTGATAATTTAGAGATGACTTCTACTTTAGATTTATCAACTTTAATCCCATCTCCTAAAATGTGATGCCTTAAAACAATACCTTCTATAAACATAATAAAACATTTTTCATGGCTTAGTGAAAGGTTTACTTCCTTACATATTTTAATAACTCTTTCCAAATTATCCAAAGCTTCTTCAAATGTCTTTCCAGAGACTGTAAAATCATCCATATATACCTCTACATAATCATGTATTAGATCAAAACAAATTCCTAGTACTGCTCTTTGGAATGCTGTAGGTGCATTACATAACCCAAAAGGAAGTACTCAGTAGGCATAAGTTCCCCATGGAGAAGTAAATGTGGTTTTATCTTGATCTGCTGGTGCCATCTAAATCTGATTATAACCACTAAAACCATCCAAGAATGAGAAATACTTCTTACCTGCTAATGTATCTAACACTTGATCTATAAAGGGCAAAGGAAAATGATCTTTAAGGGTAGCTTTATTCAATTCTCGGTAATCACTACACACCCTCCATTTACCATTCTTTTTAGGCACAATCATTAAATGAGAAACCCATTGGCTGTATGAAATTGGGTAAATGAAGTTTACATTCAACAGTTTTTGTAGCTCTTCTTTCACAATTTCCCTAAGATTTGGATTCATTCTTCTTTGAGGTTATCTGATAGGTCTACAATTTTCCTCAATGTAGATGTGATGAATACAAGTCTTAGGATTAATTCCTTTCATGTCATTATATTCCCATGCATATGCAACAGAGTGTTGTTGTAATGTTTTAATTAACTTTTCCTGTTGTAATTTCTCCAAGTTATTGTTTATGTTCAATGTTCTCCTTAGAAAGATTTCAATTGTAGAGCTACCAAATTCTTCCATAGAATAAAGAGACATCTGCCTAGATGAAAAATATTCAATATTGGATTTTTCTTGAAATTGATTATGTTCATATTCTAGAGATGATTCAAAATTTTCCATTGTATTTAAGATTTGACTATCTTCACTAATATCTGAAATAGCAAGGAGAGGTTGAATGTCATTTTCTTCATCAATCCATTCTTTGTCATCTATTTCTGTGATTGTTCTTGCTGGAGGATATAGAGCGAATTTCTTTGTTGAATTCCCATCAGAAATATACATATCACCATATCTACAGCTAATGAAAGCATCGGCTGTGGCCAACCAAGGTCTTCCTAATATGAGTGGATGTTCTCCTAGAGTGTTCTTGGGGGTTAAGATCATAAAATCAACAGGATATTCCCAAGAATATAAGGATACTAAAATATCTTCTAACACTCCATCTGGTTTGATTACAGATATGTTCGCTAATTGCAGTAATGTAGGTGTGTAAAGAAGATTAGGAAGCTTGAGCTGTTCCATGGTTTGTTTGCTCATGATGTTTATTGTTGCCCCTAAATCAATCAATGTATTTGGAATTTCAACTCCATTGATATCTGTTTTCACAATTGGACTTCCTGGATCTACCTATTTTTGTATGACAATTTTTCCCATCATTATATCTGATATTTTTCCTACCAGGTGAATTATTTTTGTTTCTTTTGCTTTTCTTACTAGTTTCTTTATGCTCAACTCCTTTATTGTTTTAGATAGGATTGGAATCTCCTTAGTGGCTTGTAACAAAGGAATTTTAATACAAACATTTTCAATTCATCTAGAAAATCATAATTGGGCAACATGATCTTCTTTTCTACTCCTGTATCAACTTGTAGTCTTTCAGGAAAAGGAGGTGTAGAAGTAGATACTGGCTGCTCAATGATAGGAGTTGAGTTCACTAGTTCTTTCTGTTTTTCTTTTTCAGTATTTTGGTTTTGGAGAGATGTTCCCTCAAAAATTTTATTGGGTTGTAGAGAATCTTCCTCAAAATTGTCTTGTTCCTGAATAACTACAAAAGGTCTTTCCTTTTCTAATATCCTACCAGATATTAGTTGAACATCATTGAGATCTAGAGGAGTGATCATATAAGTTGGAAATTGTTGTCCTTCCACCATGTAAGTATTCTGAGGATTTTTATTATTGGGGTTTGGTAATGGTTAGGCGGGTAGCTGATTTGGTTTTTGCTGAAATAGCAGTAAGATTTGAGGATTTTGATTTTGTTGTGGAAATGGTAATGAAAGTTGAGGGTTCTGATTTTGAAGTTGTGGCTGTTGATTTTGTTGTGGAATGTGTGGGGGAGGATATTGATAATATTGAGAAAATCTCCCATAAGGATTTTGTACTCCTTGTGCCCACGTTTGAGATTGAGATTGAGGTTGAGGCCAAGTTTGAGATTGAGATTGAGGTTGAGGCCAAGGTTGCTGCCAAGAATTCCAATTTGGTGGGGGCTAAAGATACATTTGATTGTTAAATCCATGATTTTGTGGCCCCTACCAGGGTTTTCTAGAGACAAAGCAAAGAGGTTCTACTGAATTTGGAATTGTTTCTTCTTGAAAAATAGCCTTAAGACTTGGAATCGAAGGACAACCCTTGGTTTCATGATTCTCTAAGAAAATTATACAAGTTTCTATAATTTTTGCATCTAAAGGGCATTCTCTTAGAGCATGTTTTTTTGCATTTTGGATAGAAAATAACTAAAGCATCAGCCTCGGTTTTCTGCTTATTTTGTAACTTAAGGGTGTCTATTTTCTCACTAAGACTCCATAGGATATCTGTTTTGTATTCATCAAGCATATTGCCAATTTCTGCCCTGCTCACTGATCTAGTTGCAGACTTATTTACTCTAACAAGAGAAGGATCTCTTGGACCTTTCCCAGTATTGTATTTCCCTCTTGAGAGATGAACACATAATTATCCTATGTCATTTAATGGGAGTTGAGAGTTATCTCCCTTCCCCATCATGTTAAGGATATCTATCCACTCATCTCTAATGGCTTTTAATAAAAGAGATTTTAAGGTATCTTCATCTAAATTGTCCATCTTTACTCTTTTCAAATTATAGTTGAATCTCTCAATCAAATCCTCTAAATTTTCATGCTCTCTTTGCATCATTTTGAATGCTTCATCTTTGTGATTGGTAGGCATGCAATAATCCAAATACCTATCCAAAAAAGTTTTTTTCATGTCATTCCATGTTCTGATATACTGAGTGACTAACCCCATGAACCGCTTCAAAGAAACTCCTTTCAATGTTGAAGGGAACAACTTAAGTTTTTTAGAGTCTTCTAGATAACCATAGGTTCTACACAAGACTTCAAACTCAAATAAAAATGTTTCAGGATCCTCACTTTTTAACCCATGGAAGTCTGGGAGGACAGAAGGTGAGATATTTTTCATTGTGGCATTTGTTTCTTCATCTACTATAGGGAATCCAAAAGAATTATCTATTTCCTTGTTTCTTCTGCCCCCTCCATTATTTCCTCTACCTCCTCCATTATTTCCTCTACCTCTTCCTCTACCCCCTCCTCCAAACAATGTGAATTCTCCATCTTCTCCTTCTTCTGCCATTATAGTTTCTTCGGGGTCAGTATAGGGTTCAACCTGCAAGGTTACTTTCTCCTCCTCTAGTTCTTCTATTAATGGGATATGGGAGAGAAGTTCTACTTCTTCTTCACCAGTAGGCATTCCTAATTCTTCAACTAAAATGTGCTCCCCTGTGGAGGTGAAAAAGGCTACTCTTGCTATTGAAGATTCAAGATTTTTCTCCTCTAGGACTGACTTGGTAGATGAAGTAGGAGATTCTTTTGATTGGATTTCTTCCCCTGGAATTTCAGGAGCTTTACAGCTAGAAGTATGATTTTGGGATGGAGGTGTATCTTTTCTTGTTCTTGGTGGAGTAGGTGGTGTTGTAGGAATTGAACTCTTGCCTCTAGCTATAAATCTACCCCTAGAGTCTCTTTCTTTATGCATATCATTTTTTTTTTAATGTAAGAGATAAAGTTACCTAGTTACACATCCCTGGCAACGGCACCAAAATGTTTAGTCCATTTATTTTCCTAAATTTCTTTGCATAAATTATCAACCGAGGCTTGTAAACTGATGAAGTGTAGTGCACTGTATGTGCTAGTTAACCCTTCTGACTTCGTTGTTTTGTATTTTTATATTGTTTTGTTTTGGGGGTTTCCTTGATTTCTAATGATGTATAGTCTAAATTATGAGGAATTAAGTCTAAATTTCCTAAAGGTAAACTAATCAAAATCTAAGTTACGTGAAGGAAAAACAGAGCATCTATCCTATCCTATCATTTAATGCTAAGTCAAAAATTAAAAGGTGAAGTTATAAGGTAAATTGAAATAATTACAGAGAATGAAACTGACTAAAGCAATTTTAGTTGTCCAAGCCTCCAATTTTGAAAGATAACTTTCTTGAGATGGCAAACAAGCAACTTATTGTACTTTATAGTTTAAAGACCTAAATCAAATATGCAGAGAGTAACTAATTGATTCCAATCCTCGTGTGAAGTGAATGTTTAACCATTTAGTTTAGGATGGATATCAGCTTGAAATGGTGATAAAAAACATTTATCCACACAGCGCAATGGAAATCTGAACTAGGAAATAAATAACAGAGGAAACAAACAGTAAGTAAACTAATCCACAATGCATCATTGTTACTTTTCCACCTTACCCTGTTAAAACGAAACAAGTTTCATTTATGAAATAGATAGGAGAAACAAGACTGCACCATCGAATTCTAACATTATGCTATTGAATAGAATTAAAATAAAACAAACTACATGAAATCAACCTAAACTAAAAATACTACTAAAAGTAAATAATGAAACTAAACTAAATAGCAAACAAAATAAAATAAAAACCTCCTTCATTGCAGGGGCCCTCTACAACTGACTGAGTTGAGTTGCTAACTAGCTGAAGATACCCTTTCAAATGATCACTTGGTGAAGGATGACTTCATATTATTAATAGGAAAATAAGTTTCAAAATTACAGAGCTGTAAGTCTAAGCTTAATACATGCCAAAATTCGAACTCCTTCTCAGTTCTTTACAACTGATTTTTAAAGAAACATTCCTAACTGTCTTTTGATAGAATTTAGCTACAGGTGGTCTCCACATATTACAACAGATTTGCGTAAAGGGTTGATCAGCTACAGGTGACTTTAATTCAGCAAGATGGTTGCATGAAACTATTATCACCGGTGGCTGGTTTGAGTTAATGCTACAACCAAATTGTCAGATTTATTAATTAGCCACGAAGAGTGGACAAAGAGTCCTATTGATCCCAGGTTTCTTCATTTGACTCCACCTTTGACTATGGTCTTGAGTTGGCTTTTTTATCGATCTGGGTTGGGTGACTAGGACAGGATCCATGTCGTGACCATTCCAGAGATGCCCATGTGGCCGGTTTCCTCGCTTGACACCTGTAACTTGTTCAACCATGGAAGTAGCTATGGAACACATGGTTAGCTGCAGAATGGGCCATGTTCCGTAGCTAATTTGCAAAAAAATAATTCAAATAGAAAAGACATAAAAGTATAACCTTTCAATCATTTAATGTCTTCCTTGAGACAAAATCTATCATTTATCAGTGATGGGGATCTGTCTTTTATTGAAAAATAAGAGAAAGAAGTGAGAAAAGTTGTCAAAGAGAGAGTAATTCTGAGATCCAACATGTATGATGCCTATAATGATGGGTCTAGATGAGGAGATGAAAAAAGAAAGGCAAAGTTAAAAATACTAAGGCCAGGAAATGTTTTGGTCATGTTCGCATCCACTGATTACTATCTCAAGTGATAGCTGATTACTACAAACACATTTGCTCCGCAAGACCCCCCTGCTCTTTTGGTTCAAAGTTTTTTATTATTATTTGGTTTGCTAGTAAGGAAGGTCTGGGGACTGTAGTATTTGATTACCACCAGGACTAAGGGTGTGGTTGAGGAGCCATATAACAACTAATTACAATCTAAACCCCCAAAAATCATTGGCTACCAGTTTTATTGATGGTTGGCTAATGAATCACCCCCTATCCTGATCAGGGATGAGCAATATAATCCTTAGCGTAGAATAGAATAAGGTAGGGGAAAGAAACAACCTAACAATCATATAATTGACTAAGTATCAAATACAATCTTTGGACTTTAGGTCTCCAATTCTATCTAGCATGTACTGAGTGAGGTGAGCATTATTGCATTCCACGGTAAATTAATTTGATTGAAACTAAGAAGCTAAAATAGAGTAAAATTAATAAATTTATTGGCCAATTCTTTTTTATAGTGGAATTCACGTCTAAAAGTTGAGGGTCTAGTTTTGATCTGTTCTAAACTTTGGAATTCAGAGTATAGAGTTCTAACTTTGAATTTCATTTAACACTTCAAATTAGAACCCCTCATTGTTGTGGAGTTCACAGTACAACGACACAATATATCATTGTATAGATTAAGAAACAAATAAAACCTATAAAATTGTTAATGTAGACTTTAAACAAGAGAACATGAAAAATATATTACTATAAAGCTAACATGGTAGAAATAAAATATAATAAAACATCGCAAAGTTCGGAAAAAAAATTTTAGAAGGAGGTTGGTCCATGAAAAACTTCTATAATCAAAGTACCTTAAGAATGGACACATACCTATAAAATGAGCATCCACGAACCAAGGGAAAAAAATCGTGTAGAGAAAGAACTAACTATAAAATTAATTACATGTATCATATTTAGTAAGTTAAACATGTTGACAAGTATGTTATGGAGTAACACATATTTAATTTGTGTTATTATATATTAATGTATATGATGTAATCTTATTTTATGTGTTTATTTGTGGTACATTTTTTTCTTGTCAAAATAAAAAAATGCTATCTTTTATAACAAAAAGGAGAGTAGATATTGCATGAGTCTTCTTCAACATGATCCTTGATTCACAAAATTTTCTATCATACTACATTAGACCCTAATTCCACAATATTTCTTGAATGGATTTTTTTTCTATATCTCTCAACCAAAAATGACTATGAGTAGTGCAGTCATAATCTAATCAACATCGATCTTTCTAGAATCCTTTCTCATTTGGCTACATCAACACAAAAATAGATCTTGACACAGTCTAAAATCGCTTTAAAAACTTGTATGGAAAATACTCCTACATAATATTAATACTGCCTACATTTTTTTTTTTAACACAGTCGGTTACTTTTTATATATTGCAAAAAAAGAGGGAAAGTAAGCTAGTTCCTTATACAATTAGAAGGGGCAGGTTCAAAAGTAGTGTGATAATGGGAGCGCAGTCCCCACAACTACTTTTGCCGCCCTGAATCCAAAAACTTCAAAACTAAATAGCTGGAATCATGGTTTTGAGATGAGGGTTAACTTTCCAAAAAGAAGACTTGAACTCCAATAGCCTTACATGGAGACCAAACCCGCATTTAACTTTGGAAAAGGTGGATAAAGCCATAAACCATTATCCTCGAAATATAGACAACACATGGTAAATAATGATTTCCGCATTTCCAAAGACTTGGTGCAATTTTCAAAACTTACCTTTATAAGACTCGATGTCCACTGTAGAAAATCCTCTGTCAAATCTGACCAGTCAAACAAGTTGCACGTCACACCACCTCTGTCGATCCACACATGGTAGATCCAATGGCTGGCAAGGATTGCGGGTGGGAAAATCACGCGAAGAGTACCTACCCAAAAAGGTGGTATTCTCACTCCACCCTCATGATACATGTCCATCAATGAGTGGAATTGTGTGGTTCCCTCCTGACATCGCTTACCGCTTAAGCTCTTCCCGAAATACCAGTCCTGCTTACAATCATGCCTTTTCTTTTTAACTATCTCTCATGCAAGAAAGTGCCCGATGGCCATTGATTTGCCACCATTGATGGTTGCGACGACCTTTCTGAGATCTTCTTCCGCTGCTATAGAAGTCAATCCTCGGTTTTAGATCTCCAAGATCCAACGGTACCTGTATGATGATTTTTCATCAATCACCTCACTCCTGCTTTGCAGCATTTCTTCATTGATTTGTGGTTTCTGGTCCCAAGTTAATGGTCTCCGTTGTGGAGAGTCATGTTGCTGTTGATTGCCAAACTGTCTTCGGTTGCCTGGGAGCCTGCATAGGTACATGTGGATCATGATATACATTTGCATTCAAGGGATACTTTCTTCATAAGATTCATTGCTCTCTTTGACTATCCCAACTGGTCTATCAGTTGCTTTGTTGGCATGGTTATCAACATCCTTATTTTGGTTTCTCAGGATGTGCTTTAAGGTTATATTTTCCAGACTTTCAAAATTTTCTTGGATCGTTTGACAGATTTTTTTTATGGCTATGATTTTGAAGTCCCTATTTGCATCCAGAGCAACTATTATGATAGCAGAGTCCCCTATTATTATAGGGTTCTTGAATGCATTTTTGTTTAAAAGCCTTGTGCCTAGGAAGAAACAAGGCTTGTATGACACATGACACATTTGAAGGGCCCTTATATGCCTTTTTTTTTTTTTTTCAGAGGTAATAATTTTACCTTTGAGAAGGGTCTAGGTGAAGAATTTAATTTTGGGCAGACTCTGAATTCCAAGTTGCCTTCCAAAGACTCCAGTCATTTTGATTGTGAGGTCTTTGGAGGAGGTTGTAACTTGATTTCACTGTGTAATCCCCTCCATTTGGGTCCCAAACAGAGTCATCTTGCTCTTCTATGTTGATGGGTGCGGCCCTTGCGAGATGAAATTTTAAAGTTTCCCATTGACTTTTTAGTCCTGGTGGTGTAGCCAGCTTTTTCCATCTAACCCAGTTATTGTAATCCCAATCTGAAATATAGTAAAGTGTGTTAAAACTTTGCTCTTCCATCCATCTCTCAAGGCCCCTTAAATTTTGTTGCTGATTTAAGGGGTTTTTCCCCATTATTCTATCCTCCCAGATAGAAATTGTTTTGTCATTTCCTGGATTTTTGGATATTTGATCTCTAATAAGAGGAATTATCCTTTTAACCAATTTCGAGATTTGGGTGCATGGCTTGTTTGGAATAGTATCGGTGAGTAGCTTTGTTCTAGGACAATTTAAGTATTTCATTGTTAGTACATTTTCCCACTAGGGGCCGTTCCCATTTATCATTCTCAAGATAATTTTTGTCCCTAGAGCAATGTTCATTATTCTTAGCAATCTTATTGCTATACCTCCTTTTTCATAGGGAAGAGTAACTTGCTCCCATTTAATAAGGCTAAATTTTTTATTATCTTGTTTTCCTCCTTGCCAGAGGAAGCTTCTAATTATTAGCTCCATTTGCTTGTGGGCACTTGTCAGAGCCATAATGATTGCATATTGATAGATAGGCAAGGCTGAGAGAAGCGCTTTAATCAGTGTCACTCTTCTTGCCAGGTTGAGCCACATCACTCCTCAATTCTGAATTTTTTCCCTCATTCTCTCCACTTGCTTGTTCCAAACTTTTGATTTTACCACTTCCTTTGCTAAGGACAACCCAAGATAAGTGAAGTGGCTCCAATTTATTTGTAGAGGTATTTCTAGTATTTGTGAGATACGCTGCATTGTTTTTGTTGGGGTATTCCAGCAATAAATTCTGCATTTGGAGTTGTTTAAAATTCCTCCTAAGGTTAGGAGAAATTCATCCAAGAATTTTTTGAATTGTTTTGAAATGATGCAAGATGACCCTCCTATGAGAAGGGTATCATCTGCAAAGAGAGAGTGGTTTATATCTTTGACTCCTCTCGATATTTGAATCCCTACTATTTTTTTTCTCTTTTCTATGATTTTCTAGCATAGCACTCAGCAATTTAGCCATGATGATGTACATGAATGGAGAAAGTGGATAGCCTTGCCTTAGCCCTCATGTGCTTTGGAAAAATTTACTAGGCTAACCATTGATTAAAGGAGCTATCCAAGGGTTTGAAATACATACTTGGATAGTCTCTATGAATTTTGTTGAAAAGCCAAACCTTTTGAGAGCTGCTGCAAGAAAGTTATGGTTAACTCTATCAAAATCATTAACCATATCTAACTTAACAATCATTCCTCTCTCCTTTCTTTGGATACTGCTGTGTATAGCCTCCTGTACAATTATCAAATTGTCTATGCTTTGCCTTTTGGGGACAAATCCTCTTTGGTTTTCTGAAATTATTTCCAGAAGTAATTTTTTCATTCTGTTTGCTAGTATTTTGGTAAGTATCTTATAAGATGAGTTGCAAAGGGAGATTGGCCTATATTTGTTAAACGTTTTAGGATTGTGTTCTTTGGGAATGAGGGCTAGGAAGGAGGATTTAGTATTTCCTCCATTTTTTTTTCACTGGAAAGTATTTTTGAGAATTCTCATTAGGTCTTTTTTGATAATTTCCCAATGTTGTCTGTAAAAGGCCATTGTAAACCCATCTAGACCTGGTCCCTTGTCAGGGTGGAGATTCCACACAGCTTCTTTGACTTCTTCCTTTGTAATTTCTTTGTCTAATTCCCTGTTTTGCTGGTCGCTTATCTTTTTTGTTATATGCTGCAAAATTTCTTCATTAGTTTCCTGCTTGTCACTTGTTGAGAGGAGTTCTTTAAAGTGTTTATGGGATGCATTTTTTACTGCTTCAACTCCTTTTATTTCTTGACCATTTACTTGAATGTGATCAATCTGATTTTTTGACCTCCTTATTTTCATTTTATTATGAAAGAAGGTTGTATTTTTGTCTCCGGATTTCAGCCAGAGGCATCTTGATTTCAGTCTTCTTTCCTCTTCTTCTTGCCTATTTTGCTTATATATTTCTAGATATATTTCCTTTTATTGTATATGATCTTTCTTACTTTCTTCCTTGTTCTCTTTTCCTTGCAAAGGTTATCCATTTTTTTTTGCAATTCGATTTTCCTGGCTTTGTCTCGGAGGTCATTTTCTCTTGCCCAATTTTTTAAGTGTATCCTTAGGTTGTTTAGCTTAGTTTCCCAAACATACTAGGGAGATCCTGTGATACTTTGTTTCCAGTTGTCCTTTATTTGTTTGTAAAAATCATCCTTACTGTCCCAAATTGAATTATATTTGAAGGGAAGGGGCCCTTGATTTTCGAGTTTCCCCAAATTTAGCACCATCGACTTGTGATCTGAAGCTGAGTTGTGAACAGTTTTACTTTTCACAAGAGTGCAAGCAGCTGCTATGCTTTCATGAATAAGAATTTTGTCCAACCTTTCTTTTGTGTTGTTTTTTCCAATTCTTTTGTTCTTCCAAGTGTATTTTCCATTGCATGGTGGAATGTCTATTAATTTGTGTTCTTTTATTATTCCTTCAAGAGTTTCTCTTGACGGATCATTGTGGAAGATTCTGACAAATTTTTCTTTTGTGTTCCTTATTAGATTTATGTCTCCTCCTAGGATTAGTTGGCCACTTTGTCTCTCTGCTATTTCTTCTTTAACTGATTTCCAACATTGTTCTTTCTCTCTATAGTGATTTGGAGAATATACATTTATAATGCTATATTGTTCTTTTGTTTTGAGATTCCTCAACTCTGTTCGAATCTAGTGTCTACTGATTTTTTGGGTCATTAATTCCCATTTTTTTTTTTATCCCAAATGGTGATGATTCCTACTGATGCTCCTTTGGCTTCTAACTCTACTTCTTCATAATTTTTTAGTTTTTGAATCAGTTTTTGATTTTCTTGCTTGTTTAATTTGGTCTCTTGGATCATATATATGTCTGGTTGTTCCTTGGCTAAAATGTCTCTAGCTGCATTGACTTTAAAGGAGGTGCCAAGGTTGTGACAATTCCAAGAGACCACTATCATTATTTATTGTTGTGTTGGTGTGACCCTCCCTTTCCTCTTTGCTGAGTTTTTTCATGACTTCCTGCTTGTTTCCCAAGGAATGAATCCATTGGTTGTTGCATTCCTAGAGCCATTTCTATAGCTGCTGCCTCATCTCTGATTTCTTTATTAGATTTCCTTCCCACTTTTTTTCGTTGATCCCAGGCTTGGGCGATTTCTTTGGCTTTGTTTCTAGTTAGAATGCGGTCCATTGAGCGAGGAGGTGGGGAGGATATAGGGTTGGGGGTGGATAGCTAAAGAGGTAGGGTTTGAGGGAGGGGATCTAGGAGAGGGTGGGTCAAAGGAGTCTTCTAATGGCTCAAAAGGATTCAGAGTTGTGTGTTCAAGAGGAGTAACCTTTGCTGGAGGCTGAGAGGTTGTTTCATTTGCTTCTTGGGACTGATACATATTTGATGTTGTCTGCTTATTGGTAGGTTTTTTCCCTTTCCCTTGTTCCCATGTAGGTTCTTGCTCTTCTACATTTTCATGCTCTACTTTTTTAAGACACCTATTTGCAAAATGACCATACTCGTGACATACCTTGCATTTCAATGATATTTACTTGTAGTCTAGCTACTGAATGTGTGTCCACTAGTCGACCTTGATCGTTTTTCCTCTGGGAGGCATTTTTCGAGATCTACTTCCACACATATTCTTGCGCACGTGTGCATGTTGTCTTTTGGCTCACATCTGTCAATATATTTGCCCACTGCATTTCCTATAGCCTTTATAGATTCGTCTCCCCAACAGTGAAGAGGAAGATGCGAGAGCCTGACCAACACAGGGACTGCGTTTATCACATCCATCTTTGGATCAAAGTCTGGCATCCACCTGTTCAGGTATAAACCTATGGAGACCATGAAGTAAGGTCCATTTCTAAATATCATATCTCTATCCTCCTTTGTTTCCAATAGAAAGGTGTAGTATCCCCTTCCACAGAATTGTATCGCTATCTTCCCTTGTGTGGTTGCATTCCAGTTTCTTTCCACCCATTTTTACACGGATTTGGGTGAAGGCCATAGCCCTATGAACTGTCCAACAAGTTTGTGTTCTGCCAGAGAGATTGCTGCTTTTCTTGGAAGTGTTGGAGGGAGAGAGATCTCTGGGATACTTTAGAGTTTCTTTACAAATGTATCGATTGATGGCCTGTTCCTTGGAGCTCCATTCTCTGTGATCAGAGATGTGAAAGCTTCTACGTTTTCTTCATTCCCTAGCTACTTGGAAGAGTGGGGATCTCCCTCCTCAGAGGGCTGCATGGTCTGGTTGGCCTCAGCAGTAGGAGACTGCCAAGGGAAGGATCTGCAGGGGCAACAATGGCTAGGTCAACAGGGGCAACGACGGCTAGGGCAACAGCAGTGGCAGTGAAGCCAAACATGAAATTACCTAGTGTCGTTATTAACAATGGAAGAAATCCAAAAAATAAACCATAGCAAAATAAACAGACATCAACATAATACTGCCTACATTTGACTGAGAATCATGAAAAAAAAAAAACAAAGCATATAACACTTAGGTCTTCGGCAACACCTATTTTTGATAACAAGTCTGCAACATGATTCTGCTCCCTATATATGTGCCTGTAGGATATATGATGAAAGAACCTCGTAAGAGTGTAGATGCGACACATCCAATTAGATAACAAAGGTGGATGGAAATGTGAGTGTCCTTTTACCTAATTAATAATTCCCTTGGAATCCCCAAAAGCATGTAAATCATTGATTCCAAGCCATTGTTTCATAAATGAGGAAGCCCCAAATAGCGATGATTTCAGTCGAGTTGTACCCATTCTACCCTCCCACCATAAATGGTAGTAGTAACCAAGCTCAGTGACAATGAATGCACCACAACCACACTGTCTATTAGAGTAGGTGCCATAAAAAAAAAAAAAATAAAAAATTGAGAACTTTTGGCAAAATCCCATTTTTTAATCCTTCTCTTTTTTTAGGGTTGTGCCCTAGGGCCAATTTCTAAAAAATACACTACTCCCTTTATCACCATGCTCCTTAAGTACACCAATAAAGGATCAAAATCCCTTCTATTTCTACTTCCCCATATGCCCCATATGATGTTAAAGGACAAAGTGAAAAACTCCTTTTGCATCTAAACTAGTGTTGTAAGCAATCCTCTGGTGAGCTAGTAACCCAAGCAGAAGCTATGTGAAGTTTATGTAAGACGTGAGTCCAAGCCTTTGTAGAAAATGGAAAAACCAAGAATTAGTGTTGAACGTCCTTTGTATGATTCATACATCATGGGAAAATACCAAGGCCAATGAATCCCCTATGAAAAAGGTTGTTTTAGGTAAGAATTCTGTTATGTAAAGACAACCAACATAAACACTTGAGTTTCCAAGGTATTTCCCAAGACCAAGACGTTTGAAACCAAACTATGTCTTCTGGAGATATCCAGGTCTCAGAAATAGCTTTGTATATATCTCTAACCATGATCTAACCCTTAGTAATCTATCCAACCCAAGTCAACTTATCAACATGTTCCATAACAATGACGCTTGTAGTGCGAATCTAAAAGATGTATTGCTCTCATTCATCTACTAGAATACCTGATAATCTAATATCATTTTCCCTCTATCATGGAGATGTCATATCATGCCATAAAAAATGTCATATTTATTTATATGTGCTACACATTGTCAACATGCATTCGAATTCCCATGCATGAGGTCAACGATGGTAATGTACCTGCAATTAGATTTTATTCAGTGGATGTCTTACTAATGGTTTGAACATCACGCAACACCAAGGTGAGAGTTCAATTGGATCGAGGTGGTGGGATACCTTCATACCTGACCCCCATTTATTAGCCTTGTACCCTTGCAATTGGTGTTACCTGCTTTGTTGCTAGTCTTTCCCTCACCTATATCCACCCATGCTACTATTGGTTGTGCCACCTTTTCTCCTTTGGATCTATTATATTATGTTAATTTCATTAATGATCCTACAAAATTGACATGTTTGGGTTTTTATTTCGTATCTTCTTTCTAAACTCTACTCCATTTTTACTAAATTCAACACTCATATCCTCATACTCCTGAGCAATGGAGTTACAAAATGTAACCATTGCCATATCATGAGATTGCTCAGTATCTATTACTTCCATCTTATGTTCCTAGGGAATTTTGGGGAGAAGTTGACTTTACGCCATTCTACTTGATGTTTTGTAACGATCCTTGCTTTTGATCTAGTCACGATGCTCTAGGTACATATATCTTCATGTATTTTTGTTCCTCCTATTCGTTTTGATGATTATTAGACTTTGACTTCTCATCACATAGCCTTTCTTGCTTGCATTCACTCCTTTCATGAGCCAAAGTCCTATAAGGAAGAAACTAGTATGTGGGAAGAGTGATGTGGCTAGCATAGAAGTAATATGATGAGAAATTACAGTCAATCACGAGACAAACATAACTTAACAATCACATAGAAAGAGGAAAATCTCCTAAAAAGTGCATTGCTAACTAAAATAGGCATTTTGTTGAACAACTGCAAGAGAAATGACATTTCTTTGGGGTCAATAGACTTCCCTTCTGTATTGTACATGAAATTTAAAATATCTTACTAATATTTAAAATAGGAGAGCAAATGCTTTAGAGTGCAATAAAAGGCACCTGTGAATATATAGATAAGAATGTTGAAGTTAAAATGAATGATTCTACCAATAGTTTGGCATTTAATGACTATTTTTTCTCAGTGTTTGCACTCTTAAGCTTAGAATTATTAAGGAAAAAACCATGTTCATGACAAGAATTTCTCTTTGAAATCAAGTCCATGAAAACAATGATCCATGTCTATTCAACTTCTTTAAACTGAACATAACAAAGGCTAACATGCAAGTTGAACAAAACAAAAGCGATCATAACTAAACTTAAATGCCTTTACTTCACTAGTCCACTAAACTTGGATACCTTTACTTCACTAGTCCACTGAGTTACAGGGAGAGGCTCTTTAGCGTAATTTAGCATGTTAAGCATAAAGGAATCAAATTAATTAAAAAAACTAACCTACATAAATTAAACTATTTGATTCCATGATTAATAACATTCTATCTCGTACAAAGTTACCATATTAATTATAACGATACATGAGATTTATAACAATAAAAATAACAATACAAGCAACAACACATAAAGACATACACAAGTTTTAACACATATACCACACATGTATCTACCCCCTTACAAATAGTATATTATCACTTTTTAAGCCATAATTTTCTTATCCTAAAATGTTTTAGGATTAATACTAAAAACTGAAATTACCTTCAAATTCTCCCCGGTGCTTATACTCATCTAAATTTTAGATGAGGCTTATTTGGTATAAAAAAAATGCAGAGACACAATATCAAACAAAATATAAATTCAAAACCTAAATTAAAAGATTAAAAATTCATTGATGAATGTGCAGGGACTATTAAAAAGAAACAAGTCAATTATAATAGTCTACTAAATATATACACCATCAAAAGAATATTTATATCCTTCAACCATAACCTTGTTTGTACATGTGTGAACATTCTCGATAATCCAAAGGAGCTTGCTTCTATAATTTTCTTCCTTTTTCTCCGGCTTTATTAAAATCCTGCCCATTACTTTTAATTGCGTTCAATTCCTTACATAATTTAATTATTAAAACATGGCTCATTATTTTTATTTTAACTGAAAACATGATTCATTCGTCATTTTTAAAAAGATTGATTCCCACACCTGGCAACGCAACATTCCCACTCCTAGCTAGGTGTAACATATTTCTAGCAATGTTAAGTAGCCACTTCCGGACTCAAGGATTGCCCCTCCATACCTATATTTGCCATAGGTATAGGGTTTTGATTTTGTAGTTGGAATTTGGCGATCTAATTTTATGTAAGATTCTAAATTTTCATGCTTTAAATAATAATTTTTATTTAATAATAAATTTATAACATTCTCAACAATTTAGAAATAATCCAATCACATAAAATATTTAAAAGCACTTCAATCATATAAACTATTTGATTTAAATATACATATTTGATATGTATTTATAAAATTTTATATAAAAAATAATATAAGAAAGATAAAAAAATCCGAAGTATAAAAGAGTGAAATGGTATATATATATTTTTTTGTAACTTATTACATAATCTAAATATAGATTTGAAATCTTACATATATTATTAGCTTAGATTTATTTTTATTTTAAATTTACTAAGTATTGAAAGGATCAAATGTTGATATAAAAATTACTTTAAAATAAATAAAAATAGTTTTTTTGAAATTAAATTATAAAAATACTTTAAATAAATAAAAGTAGTCTCTCTTCATATTATATATATATATAAAATAGTTAGAGTCAAGTTAAATTGTCTTAGGAAAAGGCGCCGACACAGGTGTTGCAGGTCTGCAGGACAGATTTTGGCAATGGCAATGGAAATGGGAACCCTGGGGACTCTCTGATGCACAAATCCCCACCGAATTCAAACGGTTTCCCCATTCAAACCCATCTCGTATTCTCCCAAATCAACTTTGCAATTGTCTCCTCGCCTTTCCTCGGCGTTCCTAGGGAAAACCCTGCAAAACAGACTCTCAATACCTTCGAAAAATGTTTCCTGTTTCAAAAATCTATCCCCGCGGGCCGTTCTTCTGATGGTAAGGTGAAGCCGACGGTTTTGGTGGCCGAGAAGTTAGGGGAAGGCGGTCTGGAGTTGCTTCGAAGTGAGGCCAATATGGACTGCTCCTACAATTTATCGCAGGAGGAGCTATGCACAAAGATCTCGCTCTGCGATGCTCTCATCGTGAGGAGCGGGACAAAAGTGACCTGTGAGGTGTTCGAATCCTCGCGCGGGAGGCTCAAGGTTGTCGGAAGAGCGGGTGTGGGTATAGACAATGAGGATCTTTAGGCAGCCACTGAGTTTGGGTGCTTGGTCGTCAATGCTCCCACTGCCAATACCGTTGCGGCTGCTAAACACGGGATCGCCTTGATCGCATCCATGGCGGGGAATGTGCCCCAGGCTGATGCTTCCATGAAGGCTGGAGCTAGATCTGACCCAGATCTGCATGAAGATTCATTCGTTTTCCAGATCCAAGTCAACCTCTCGGGCAAGACAACAATGCTATGGGCACGCGCAACGGATCTTGTGCAGGGCCTTTTGCAAAATCTTGAAGGCCGGCTAGGGATCCCCTCATCTTGCCTCAGACTGGTCTACAAGGGTAAGCAACTTATGACTACCCTTCCTCTCTCTTTTTACAACATTCAGAGGGATGCCTCTATTGTAGCTACTTTTCGTTTGAGAGGGGGTTCCTTCAGGCAGACCTCCTTTGCCCCTTCTTTCTCTTTTAAAGATGCTGTCCGCAAAGATTATGCCTATTCACAGCCTTCTTCTTCAACAGGCCATCCATTTGAGGCTCCAAAGCCTTTTCTGGTAGACAAATCAGAGGACATTCCTTCCATCAATCTCTCCCATCCTGGGATTGATGATCGCTATCAACTTTATGCAGACGCCGCACTTGTATGTAGATTCAATGGGCTATGGCCTCGCACATCAGATCTATACCAATGGATTCATACCAATTGGTCTAAAAAAAGCGAGATACACTTATGTTCAAAAGGATTCTTCATTGTGGTTTTTGACCGAAACGAAGATTATCAGAAGGCCTTAACAGGAGGCCCTTGGTTTTGGGGCTCGGCGGGGCTTTTTCTTACTCCTTGGTTTCCAGACTTCGACCCTTCTACAGCTGTTATCACCAAAACTCCCATTTGAGTCAAACTCCCGAACCTTCCGGTGCATCTATGGCATGCTTCGGTCTTCATAGCAATTGCAGAAACTCTAGGACGTTACCTGGCTGTAGATTCTTCTCGAAAGGAAAATGGGCTCTACACATTTGGTAGAATCTGTGCAGAAATAGATATAAGAAAAGGACTGCCGGATCAGATTAATCTCAAGTATGGAGATTTCCATTGGACTCAAACCTTGGATTACGAGAACACAGCTTTCCGTTGCCGCCATTGTCATCAAACAGGACATCTCCAGAGTTCTTGTCCCCAGTATCTCGACAAAAAGAAGATTCCAAAGCGCAAGCCCAAGTCCAAAAGTTGGAACCCCTGTGCGCCTCCCCAGCCTATGGAGGATTCAGATTCCGCCAGTTCAGATGAGGAGGAAATAGTTGCAGATGGACAGAACGTTGAGATGCTGGTGGATGCTCCCTTGGATGATTCGGCAAACCCCTCCGTCTCTCAGATATCCCAGAAACGTTCTCATTTCACTTCTTCCTCAGATTCTGAGAAGGATACTCCGCTGCCAGAGCAGATTAGTCTTCAACTTGTTTCGGCTCAGCCAAATTCCACTGATTGGGTCAAAGTAAGCAAGAAAAAAGGGAAAAAAAGCCGTGTGATAGTAACAACCCCCTCAGGGTAGTTCTCTATGCTTAGTTCCGGTTCTTTATTATTCCATGTTCTCTTTAGCCCTCTCCTGGTTCTTAGCCAAGAAGCAAGATGGTGCCTATCTCCTTGGGCCCCTTGCTTTTCTGCTTTTCTTGCATGCAAGCATGATTGTACTATACTTTTATCTTTTTTAATAGAATTAGTCTTTACTCAGAAAAAAAAAATCAAAAAATCAAAAAATCAAAATTAAAATAATATATATATAATATATTATATATATATAAATATAAATAAAATAAAATGTTTCACTGACAAATCTCTATTATGGTGAACAAAAATTTCTAAAATTAAAACAATGAAAAGAATAAAAAATTCCTAGGGCAGAAGAGGTAGACTACGCTTGCCACAATTATTAACAGTTTCGTCACCTCTGACACAGTTAAGACACTGATTGGCGATGTTTTGTCACCTCTTACACTGTCAGGCGACTGATTCTGCATCCATATCTTTGCATGCCGTTAACAAATCGAAGGATGGTTTTCACACCTGAGAGTTCGAATCGGAGTCTAACACGTGATGGCCCATGCTTGGTTGACACGGCACACGGTGTGGCTCAGTTTCAGTGGTACCCACTGCTCGGGGCTTAATTTTTCAACGCACGCTGCACTCTTTCCAAAGACGCAGCCCTCCTTACAAAGGCTAATCACAGCCTACAGGCACCCACATCTATAAAACTCTCACGTTGTGCCCAGGAATGTAAAGCATCGGCCGCCATTAAAAAGAAAAGGCATCAATCAAGATTCGAAATACCCGCGATTTCTTCAAGTAATGTGAATCATCGCTGAAATTTCCGCAAAAGTCGTTCATATTAGAGGCAGAATCACAGGAATGAGGAAAAAGATGTTAAAGCTGTTGAGGGCGAAGGCCTGGGTTTCTTTCAAAAAGCTCGTAACTTGCTCAAATACATCGTCACTTGGTCAGTGGCCCAATTCATTAGGCGAAGATGAAGCCTTCGTCCCTCTTCAGTATGAAAAATTTGTTGCAAGCCCTTATCAGGATTCCACCGAGCGGTTACAGAACAACCAAAATTTAAGTTCCAAGAAAAAGCGATGGAGATATCATGTAGGTCGCCTACGGCAGTCCACCGGCGTTCTGCGAAATTCTAGGGTTAGGCCGAAACCCAAGAAACCCAAGCTTTCAGCTGTTGAAGCTGCTTCTCGTGACGCTCGAATATTCGAGAAGCCGAAAGCCGACGTCGAGCTTCCGATCGCCAAATCCAGGGCGGTTGCCGCAACCAGAGATGCGTGCGAGCAGTTTCGAAACTTGGTCATATAGATTCTACTTTTGGTCATATTTTATCGTTGTCGAAGAATTGATGAATTTCTGTAATTTATCTATGGTGTACAGATACTTGCTGTTCCTCTTACATCCACTGCCCTTGTGCTTCTTCGTCTTCCCATGGTGAAAAAAGTCCTCCGGTTCTTTAGTTGTTTTTAGTTGAGGAAACTCAAAAGACTGTAGCATATGTCTTATTATGTGTATTCATTTTGCGTTTTTTTCCCTTCGAAATGGTGTATGAGGGTAGTGCTCCCTTGTTCATCGGGTATTTACTGGCTGCATATTAGCTGTGTTAGTGTTAATTCAACTTATCCATCAGAATGAGTTTATTTAAGTAGCTTATTGTGTACATTGCAATGTGTTTGAAGCAGCTAGCTTCGTATAATTGGTCAAATGCTAAAGATGCTAACGATGCTTTTGAAGTTGGTTTTCCCTATTAAAAATTTCCAAGTTGGTTGGTTCTCCAGATTAAAATTGTCTGGAATAAATCTCAGACATGTTTTTCTGTATCACTGTTTTTCCTTCATGTAAGCTTGAGCACTTAACAGTCTTACATGAGCACTTAACACAGTCTATTCGACTTGGATATTCATGTAAGGTTGGGCACTTAACAAAGCCTGTTTGAATTGGACGTTCTAGCGATAATGGTTTGAGATTGGGTTTTCATTTTCATAAAAGCGTAATGCGCTTCTACCTTGATTGGTTGATGTCTACGAAAAAGTAGTTCAACTTGTAGATTTCATGGTATGGATTGGAGTGTTGGTGGAACAAGCAATAAGATATCGAGGTTTCCTAGGAATAAACTCATCAATGATGCTAAAGTTAAGCTAATTCAGTTTAGTGGTGGGTTGAATGCCTATAAAATGGTAATGGGAAATATATTTTTAGGAATGAGGTGGTGAATTATTCGAAGCAAATGGAGTTTAACCCACTAGAGAAAATCACATGTTAGAAATTTGATTTAGGTATGAAATAGAATTTAGGTGATAGATTTTAGGGTGTTGTTTTAGATGTTACAAAGAGATGGGATTTTATTCTATGTAAGTTTAATGTGGATAACGGTTAAGTTTAATGTGGATAACCGTTAGGTTAACTATGAGTTGGGTAATGGAAAGTTTATAATAATAAATGCTTTTTTGGGTTTTTTTTGTGATATTTATGTGCAATAAGTTTATTTACTTGGTTTATTGTTTTCTATATAGATAAAAGTTTATTTATCTGGTTTAATTTTTGATTATATATATATCTATCTATCTATCTATATATATCATATATATATACTAATTATATATATATATATAATATCATAATATAAGTTGTAACAACATCATTTTTATGTCTTTGGATTATAATAACATTGAGAAAGAGCCTTAAGTGAACTAAATAATTGAGTAATGTTATTCATCTTATAGGTCTTATTCTTCATGGATTAAATAAATAACTTAGATTGATCTATCTTGGTTTCTATATATATATATATAAAATCTGTCAATACACTTTTGAATGCATAAATGGATTCAACGCCTTGAAAAACCCCTTGATGCACTCCATCTTTGCAAATTAAACAACTTTAAATTATGGTTTTTAAAAATCTGTATCGGATTTTCAACAAAATTGACGAGGAAAAATGTTCAAAAAAGAGCCATTTCTTTTATAGTAAGAAATATTATATATATAATATATATATATATATATATATATATATATATATATATATAAAATAACCAGTATCTATCTTAACTCTGAACATATCATTACTAAGAGGGATTAATCACTCAAAGTGAAAAAAACGACAAATGTTTTAGTTTCAAATATATAATATATAATATTGGAAATATCTAAATTAAGGTGTACGTCTCCCTATATGAATTTTCAAATCTCCCACATATTAAAATGTAGAGCACCTACTAATGAATAAGAATTTTTATATATATAAAGAGAGGGAGAGAGAGGTGGTTTGACTAAAAGGATTGTCATCTTACTCACCCAAGTTAAAATCCCCACTAGTGACATGTTGAGCTTTGATTCTTTGAAGAATATTGTTGTAATGGAAATGTCACCCTTGTCTTGGAGATGAGAGGGAGGTCGATTCCTTGAAGAATATTATTGTAATGGAAATGTCACTCTTGCCTTTGAGATGAGAGGGAGGTCGGTTTTATTCCTCAGAAAAATACATACATACACGCATGTATACAGTTGATATAGTCACTCTTGTCTTGGAGATGAGAGGGAGGCCGATTCCTTGAAGAATATTGGTGTAATGGAATCGTCACTGTTATAGCTCCAAATCTCACTCTTGAGGTTTGTGATGTTGCACTCATGGCCTAGGGAAACCCCTCCTTCCAGACCTGGTCCTAAATTTAAAAAACAATGTTTATTCCCTATACGCGACATTTCCCTGAGCTAAACGAGTGTATATGCGGTTCTGTGTATACTCAACTCGCGTGTATGTTTAAAAACACTTTAAAAATAATAAATCTCCTTAATTTCAGGTGGAGATCATGGGTTTTACCAGTCGATTACCTGTTAGTGCCCGTGGCCCAACTGTTCCCAACGAATTCCCAACTAAAAAATTACTTTGGGAGAAGTATAAAAAGGCTTCTATGGTAAGGCCAAAGGGAGGAGAGAAGAGAGAGAAAGATTACTATGCTGAGATTTCCCTGACCAGGTCTGAAGATCCTTGTGCCTCTTGCACTTCCCCCATTCTACAGGAAACCCTTGTTTCCTTGTGTGTGTTGATGATTTCATACTACTTGAAAGATCATGGAGTAAGTCATGGAAGGATTTTGTTAAAGGCTTGAGACTGGACGAATCCGGGAGATGGTTCTGCTTGGAGCTTGCGAAAGGACAAATCAGGTGAAATTGTTCCTTTTCTATACTTTATTTTTCTATAATAAAAGAAACACATGTCTTTGTTCCTGATATAGATATTCTTCATGTTATGATATTCATAGTATAATTCATATGTGAATGGTTGTTTAATTGCATAACTAACTACCCTTCCTTATAATATGAAGATGGTTTCTTTATGATGTTTAGTCCATATAATGATGTACTTTCTTGAATTGATTGTTTTGCAGGTCAAAGGAGCAAAAGGAACTCCAAGAAGGGTTTCGACCCTGGAAGGCTCTTCTTAGACATAGGACCTCAGGTACGCCCTTTATCATAGAGTTTGCTTATAGTAGCATTATGACTGTATGGAATGTGTGTTTCTTTGCATAGACAACCTCCAGTCTGCTAGGGTATTCACCCAAGACCCTAAGGGAGTTTATCCCACAATAGAATTAGCAACTCCACTGGGGACAACACTATTGTTGTTCCTAGTTTGGGTGTATTCATGCCAATCCAGAATCAACTGTCTGTTTATCTTCTGTTACTGTGTAGTCAGTACCTGAATTGTGAGCTTTGATCAATTTTTTCCAGACTGCTTTTGTTTTTCTTGGAAGCTTTTGTATACACTTTTTTCTCTGTTTACAGAAGCATATGTACGCATATTTCCTTAAGTGAACATGCATATACACATTTTTCCTTAAGCCATGTCGCATATACACGCATCTGTGTGCAAACACAGTTGCATATATCTTTAATTTTCAAGATTTTTAAAATTTGTTTGTTTCTGGAAGATAGTATGCTGGTCTGATTCAGTTTGGAACAATCACTATTCTATCATAGTCTTTAGTTTTATAGCAAGCGTCTTGTTTCAAATTATCTCTGATTGTGAAAAGGTTGGTCTTGTTCGTTTTTCTTGCAAACGTCATTTATTTTTGCTTAAGCACACAAGGTTTATCGCAAGGAATCTTGGCTGCTCTATGTATTCAAGGCAGAAAGATTGATTTTGATCTCTGTGTTGAGTTTTGTTTTAATGACTTTTTGGTTTGCATGTTTGAACTATTTTTATGACCATCTGCTTTTCTTGCTTTCTGAAAGTCGTTTGTTCACGCTTTCTTGAAAGTTGTCTTTTCAATCTTTTGGTTTCCATTGCCAAGCTCGTCTCGCTACTTGTTGATTGTTAAGAGCATTTCAAAGCACCTTTTTTGTTGAGTTCCCACTTTTTTTGTGTCGCAAACTCGCAAAGTGCTTCATTGCCTATTTCTCGGTCATCAAGTTTCAGTCTCGTTAGAGCGTTTTTGAAAAGTTGTTTTTGAGTTGCTTTTGAAGGAAACTTCTTGAAACTTTGTTTTACTTTCTTGAACTTTGTTTTGATTGAGTTTCCTTTTTGTTGAGTGGAAGTGCCTATTTGTCTGTCTTCATCTTGCTTTTAGTGCTTAGACGAAATAAGCAACAAAAACTTATATTCCATCTAAACATTTAAGTGGCAAATCTAAAATTGATAAACAAGCAGCTTTCATCTTTTGATTTAAGAGTAGTTTTGAATTTTGCATCGGCATGTACTTGTTGCATTAGGATTAGTTTGTGCATCTTTCTAGGCATTTATAGTTTTGTTAGCTTTTGTGAGTGTGAAGTTTGAAGAAAAGAAAAGAAAGGTTGTAGCTTTATTTGAAGTTCCTCTGAACCCTATAGAAATTTCTTTTCATCGAAAAACGAAAACATGTGCATTTACATGTAGTTTGGTTTTTATTAATTTCTTTTGCGTCAAAACACCACTAGTTTCACTTTCGTGTATCCCTTGACTTAAATAACAGCCCATTAAAATCAAGCGCTAATTTAAAATATACTAGAACTTTATATTTTTCGAGTTATATACATCAACAAGTTTTAGGATATTTTAGGGCCTTGGATTAGGTGAGTGGAGAGTTAACTCTCCAAGGCCATTTTAAACTATCAAACATAGGAGTCTGAATAGTGAGTGAAAATCCAATAGCGTTAGGAAGACCACGAAAGCTCTAGATCTAGGAGTTAAGCACGAGGGTACATAAAGATAGGGAAGAGAGATACCCCCTCTCCTACTTGTCCGAACTTACCTCACGACTGTTCCGCCTAGCTTCTGATACGAGTTGGTAACCTTAGTTGCTACTCCTAGGGATCTACACAGGTGGCTGTAGAGGGGAATCCCGTGGCACCTGAGGTCGACGTTGTATCACTCTCAACGGTACTACTAAAGGGCACCCTTGCGAAGCTTGGGAGCTTGCACTGGCACAGGCTGTTGTTAAGAGGTCAGCGTAACTTCCTTTGTTACATTCGCTGATAGGACTGGGCCGTCATTATCCTAGACTATCTCCGGAAGGCCCCTCAATTCACTTTCTCGTATTTTGGTGTCTGGTCCTAATCACCCGGAGCGGAAATACTTGGAAGTTGTTTGACTGGCTGATATCTTTAGGGACTTTATAGTGTGTGCTCTGTGCTCCTAGTTGGCCTAGCTTTCAGTTTTTTGAGTCTTTACTTAAATCTTAACAAAAAATTCAAAGTGGTTGACCGATCGCCTAGACGGTCTCGAAGACTTCGTGGTCTTTCACCACCAAGTTCAGAGCCTTCACCTAGAAGGCGCAGAGGTAATACTGCTGGTGGGTTTCATCCCGTGGCAGTTGACACATCAGGGATTGATCCTCCCCTCAGGGGCATCAGTGTTCAAGATAGACCTGGTACTTCCACATGACAAGAGAGAAATACTCCAGTACTTTCTCGAGTTCTCTTTCTGACGCAAGATAATGTAGAGATAGAAGAACTCCTAGAGTCGTTAGCGGCTCCGAATTCTCCCCTACCTCCTAGTCATCCGGAAGTATTACAATACGTTGGGTCTCCAACACATCAACTATCAAGTCCAGGTCACATTACGCACTTACCATCGATGACCACTACTGGAAGCATGGCTTCTACTACAAGTGCTACGACTGTGTAGACTCCAATATCTGTACAAGGGGGGGAACTATTTCCATCCCCTCTGCTTCTTTATTTGGGTCTTTTGCTAGCACATCTTTAGTTGGGTCTACCTCCATTCCTTCTACGAGTGGAAACTCCCAAACCAATGCTTTTAGTTCTGGATTTTTCCCATTTGGCACCCATTCACAGGGCATTCCGTCAGTTCCGTTTAGTGCCGCCACATGCATGATGGGTGGATCTGCTTCATTCCAGGGTTTTCCTTTTGGAAGTGGTCATATACCACATTCCAACCCAACAATTGGATCTATGCCTTTCTCTTCTTTAGGACAAGGTAGGAATCCTTTTCAAGGTTGGGCTAACCCTGCGGTTAGTAGTATGGGAACTGGGAATTCGTTTCTCGGCCAACAAGGGAATAGGCCGTACTCTATGGTTAGTTCATTTCGAAGTATTCCTCTCCTAGCCTCTGTTTGGGATCCTTATCAGGGGTTGTCTTCTCCTTATAATCCTTTAGGAGGAAGCTTCACCGATTATGGACGTGTTGTGGCCAAAGTTGGTCAAACTCTGAGTTATGTTGGATCACAAGGCATGCCTTTTGGTTCAGCTGGTTCTGTAGGTTGCTTCGGGTAGCCTGGTGCCTTCCAAAATCCAGGCCAATCTTTTCAGAACTTTGGGAGTTCCGCCTAGTTTAGGTGGAACCCACAAGGTCCTCCTAGGCTTCCGTTTCTAGCAACTTTGAACTTGCCAGACCTCACAAAGTTAACAAACGATCCAATCAAATATAATTTAGCCTGGCCTCCGGTCCTAACCAAACTCCGTTTTGATATTCCAAAATTCGAAGGGAAGAGCGGTGAGGACCCAAGCGACCATGTAACCACATTCCATTTGTGGTGCTCGTCGAACTCCCTTATTGATGATTCAGTTAGGTTGAGACTTTTTCAGCGAACCTTGACTGTTAATGTGGCCAAATGGTATATAGAGTTGCCAGGGGGAAGATTTACATCTTTTGCTGACTTAGCTAATATTTTCTTAAATCATTTCCAGTTGCCCGTCCGTTATGATGCCAGAACTGAACTTCTAGCCAATTTTCGTCAGGACACGGCAACTCACATTTCTAACCATATTCAGGAATGGAGACGGAGAAAGAGGCTCATTAAAGCCAAAATCCCTCCAGAGTACCGTCTTGAATGGTTTTTGAAATCTTTACAACCTGAGATCTCTAAGGATGTCTCGATGTCCGGAGTTTACTCTGAGGAGCAAGCTATTTTTAGGGCCCAACAATTAGAATTGATCTACTCTCAGTCTGGGATCCTACAAAAATACTTGCCAGATGCTCCTGGGTTAAAGGTTGACATAGCCAAGTCGAAGCCAGGTTCCCATGGGGATGGTATCATTGGATTAGTAGACACGAATGCGGTGAACTTGTTGAGCCAATAGTAGTTGTCATTGCAAACTGCTTCAAACAACCAAGTCACATCATCTACTACTTCATCTTCCCAACCCTCTTCAATTAATGCCATCCAATCTGATAACCCAAAGGAAATCAAAACTCCAATGGAAAAAGAAAGGACGAGGTAAGAAAAAGAATCAGGATGGGAAGGCTGACACAAATAAATCCGACAATAATGCTGGTGGGGGTAGAAATGAGTCTAAAAAGAAAGTCAAGTTTCCATGCAAGTTGTGTAGTGGAGACCATTTAACTCATCTCTGCCCGAAGATTTAAGACGCTCCGCGCTTGTTAGGGTAGCAAGGAGCTTCTAGTTCTCAAGCTATGTTAACCAACCCTTTTCCCCGAGAGCAGCAATTGCTTGTTGGCGCGAGTTCAAATTCCGGTACCTCGTCAAGGGGCAGCCAGGAAGGGGAAAAATCATCAAACGTTTTCATGATGGGTTCTAATGTACATGTGGCTACTCGGTCACGTGATTATGGTGAAGCCGAAACTTCCAAGGACAAAACTTCTCCCGGAAATACTGACCTTCATATTGAGCGACCCCCTGTTGAGACTATACCACGGATACCAAAAGGTTCGGCTAAACGCGTGACTATCAATCCTAACGCTAGGGCCGCCCAGAATTATTCCATTGTGGAGGATCTGGCCTAGATTCCATGCGCCATGTCCGCTTTAGAGGTTCTCTAATCGTGTCCAGCTCAGCTAAGTGCTTTACTCTCGGAAATTGGGGCAGTTGAATCAACCAACTCTTTAGTGCTCACTTTTGACATGTTAAATGTCAAAAAGTGACTCCCTCATCACATGGCTTTCCAGATAAAGTCTACATACTGAAAGATTAATATTTTTCACACCGTTATTGATGAAGGAGCTTCCACGTGCGTCACGTCGATGTCCTGCTAGAAGGCCATTGGATCTCCTTTGACTGTTCCTTCACCTACCCTTCTGACTATGTTTGATGGGCATTCTCACAAGCCACATGGGATTATCCCGGCCTTTCCTATATGTGTTGGAGGAAAGGTCGTCAATGTTGAAGTAGAGGTCATAAATGATAACCTAGACTATAATCTCCTCTTAGGAAGGAATTGGGTATACGAGATGGATGTCGTCATTTCAACTCTATTTCGTGTCATCTGCTTTCCTCATGAAGGGAAAATCATTAAGGTTGATCAATTGGATTATTGTCCAATAGATCCTGAAGCAACCTCTGAATCTACTATCCCCTTAATGGATAACCCTCGCCCGCCTACAGGGAATCTAGGAGTTGGGATTTATTCCTCATTGATGGGTACCTTTTATTTTCCCTCTCCTATCGCCCGAATCAATGTCGTTTCATCATCCAAGGAGTCTCCTCGAGAAGGGTTCTTCCGAACGCATCATTTTTCGGACCCTTGGACCTTGCCTTCACTATGACCACATTAGCTGAAGGACAAGTAAATGGAATGGCATCCCCTATGTGTGTGGCTGAGCTTAGATACCAGTCTATTGTTAACTTCACAGATGACCACTCCACTCCTTCTTCCGAAGAGGAGTTTGAGGGTTATGTGGCCCCGGCTTGGGCTTTGATTCCACCTCCGCCTTGGAATGCTTAGATACGGTTTTACCTTCTGAAGAAGCAATCCTCGAAGTGATGATGGGTGTATATCGACCGTGGGAAGACTTACACCATCGTTCATATTTCGTTCCTCCATTGCAGGAGGTGGAAGCTAGGTTCTCCAAGCTATTCATTAGTGATGTTTGTAAGATATCGAATCGTTTCGCTCCAACACACTTTCATGCCGAAGGTAATATGTCAGTGATCTCAGAAACGATATCTATAAACATCTAGGGACCCTAATGTGATTGAGAATCTCTTCATCAGAATTGAATGTTCCCCTGAAGAAGTGCAAATTTACACCGACCTTTTCAAGGAATTTCGAGATGTATTTGCTTGGTCTTATGAGGAAATGCCTGGCATTGATCCTTCTATAGTTCAACATGAGATCAAGATGTATGAAAACGCTAAGTCGGTTCGTCAAAGACTTCGACCGGTTAATCCTAGGAAAGCGACAGCCATTAAAGCCGAAGTAGAGAAGCTGCTCAAGGCAGGTTTTATATACCTTGTTCCTCTTATTGATTGGGTTTCTAAGTATGAATCGACTTTAGGGACTTAAACAAATCTTGCCTGAAAGATAATTACCCCACGCCATTCATTGATCAGATTATTGATGAGTGTGCGGGTAATGAGATTTTTTCCTTCATGGACGGTTTTTCCAGTTATAATCAAATTTCCATCCATCCTGAAGATCAACATAAGACGACTTTTATATGTCCCTGGGGTACCTTTGCATATAGAAAGATGTCGTTTGGTCTCAAAAATGCTAGAGCCACTTTCCAGTGGGCCATGTCATATTCTTTCCATGACATCGAACATATCATCGAAGTATACTTGGATGATCTCGCTTCTCGTTCTCAAAAAAGAACTGATCATCCCAGTCACCTTCGAATGGTTTTTGAGCAATGTCGTTTTTATAAAATCCAGTTGAATCCCAACAAGTGCATTTTCACGGTTACGTACGGTCGGTTGTTAGGGTTCATTGTGTCAAATGAAGGGATTAGGGTTGATCCCTTCAAGGTAGAGGCAATAGTCCAGTTGCCTCCCCCGACCTCCATTCGACAACTTCAAAGTCTTCAAGGAAAGGCCAATTTCTTAAGACGGTTTATAGCGAACTATGCCGAGATCACCAAAGGGTTTATGCATTTGCTCCGCAAAGGGGTTCCATTCATGTGGGATGACTTTGCGCAGCGGTCATTTGATGCTTTGAAAAGGCATTAGTCTCTTCCCCACTTTTGAGTCCACCAGAATATGGTAGGGACTTCCTTTTATATCTCGCTGCAGTAGAATCAACCATTGGTATGGTTCTCCTTCAGGAAGACCATGCTCTCACTGAGCATGTGATTTATTACTTGAGCCGAGGCTTGATAGGTCCTGAACTTCGCTATTCTCCGATTGAGAAGTTGGCCTTGGCAGCTAACCATGCTGTCTAGAGGCTCTGTCATTATATTCTGCTACGCAAAACTTTTGTCTTGGCAGCAGTCAATCCGTTTTAGTTTGTCCTTAGTAGGCAAGTGATTGGGGGCAAATATAATCGATGGATTGTCATTCTACAAGAATTTGATCTCGAGTTCTTATCCGCCAAGTCCAAGAAATCTATGGTTTTTGCCAAGCTAATTTTCAAGCTGCCTTGTGGAGAGAATACTGTTTACGAGGAAAGTTTTCCCGAGGAACACTTATTCCTCATCTCTTCGCTCGACCCTTGGTATGGAGATATCATTGTTTATCTCCAAACTTCAAAGTTTCCATCTACTTTCTTTAAGGATGAATGTCGCAAATTATGTCACCTCGCTAGAAATTACGTTATTATTGGTGATACATTATGTCGTCGAGGGGTTGATTCAATCCTTCGGCGCTGTTTAACCTTAGAGGAGGCAGAGTCTGTGCTAAATGATTGCCACAATAGAGCTTGTGGTGGTCATCTATCAGGGCTTGCTACAGCTCAGCGTATCTTGCGTGCCGGCTATTTTTGGCCTTCGCTCTTCAAAGATTGTGCTGAAGCGGTCAAACGCTATCACCTGTGACAAGTTTATACTTGGAAGATGCATGCACATCCAGCTCCTCTTTTTCTCGTTGTCACTGTCGGTCCCTTTACTAAGTGGGGTATTGATTTTACAACTTGTCATCCGCCTTCAGTAGCGAATCAAAAGTATATTATCGTGGTCGTAGACTACTTCACGAAGTGAGCCGAGGCCATGCCCACTTATAAAAATGATAGTGAGACAACGGCATTGTTCCTTTTTAATCAGATTATCTCAAGGTTCAGTATCCCAAGAGAGATTGTTGCTGACCATGCCAGTCATTTCCAAAATCAACTAATGTTTGAATTGGCTCTCAAAATAGGTTTCCGGTAGGAACATTCCTCTCCTTATTATCGTCAGGCCAATGGACAGGTCGAGGTAGTAAACAAAACTCTTAAGACGATCCTGCAAAGGACAATTGATAAAAATAGATCCAATTGGCATCTTATGTTGTATCTGGCTCTATGGGCATACTGAACCTCCATCAAGACTGCTACAGGTTTTACACCTTTTCAGTTAGTTTATGGGTTGGGATGTATCTTTCCCGTCGAATGTGAAATTCCATCTCTTAAGTTAGCTATTGAGCTCCTTCCAGAGACCTCTCGTCTCGAAGAGCGCCTCCTTCACTTGGAACATCTCGATGAGCAGCGTCGAGATGCAGCCATAGTAAATGAGGCTCATAAGAAAAGGCTTAAAACCCAGTATGATAAAGTTGTTCGTCCTCATGTCTTTTCTGAAGGTGACCTCATCTTGGTCTACGACAAAGATAAGGACACCTTGGGGGCAGGCAAATTCAAACCTATGTGGTATGGTCCCTTCATAATTAAACAAGTTTTAACAAAAGGGTCATATGAGTTAATCAATTTCGAAGGAAACAAATTGGCGGAACCATGAAACGGGCTCTACCTTAAGAAGTAATTTGCTTAAGTAGCAGCTAGGCAATGGCTTCTTTTTACATTATGTATATTTGTACTTATTTTGTTGAGAGTTTGTGATATCAACACTTTTTGGTCTGCTTTGGCAGGTGTTGATGGATGACTTGGTCCACTTTGGATTCGCCGATGGTGCTAGTCGGCAAACTCGGAATCTTGCTTCCGCATCTTGGGTACTGTATTATCCAACTGGTCAATTGATGGTATCAAGGGGAGTATACATCGGTCCCGCTTCAAACAATATGGCTGAGTATACTGTCGTCATTAATTTTCTATCTGAGGCAATTTCTCACGAAATCAACTCATTGGTAGTTTATCTTAGTTCACAATTGATAGTGTCACAATTAAATGACATTTATCGGGTAAGGGATCCATGTTTATATCGCCAGTATAAGGGTGAGGTTGTTGCAAATATCATTTACTTATATTAATTATTTGCATATTCCAAGATCTCATAATTGGTTAGCTGATTCTATCGCTAATCAAGCATTAGACTGGCACATCAATCATTCATCACAATAAATTAAGCATCGAAAAGTCAAACTGTATATATATCATAAAGCGTCTCGAGTGTACATAAATCTATCCAAAAAATATACAAAATTGGGACTCAAATGCCCATAATCATGTCCATTATGTCTAATTCCCCGGCTCAGGATGAGTGGCTAAGTAGGCAACTACTACATTGGCTACACGCCTAAAAGTGTGGACCCAGTCACGTGGCATGCCAACCACATGATGCTGCATCTCTATAGGAAGGTCCTCTACCGCCGCCATCGGCACTCGGTGGGTCAGCCTCACCAAATGCCACTGAACTGTGTGTAGAGTTCGCTCCGTGGCTGCAGCCGCCTCTTCGGCCCCTTGGCCACGACGCTTGTGTCGTGGGAACTCATCTGGTTGTATAGGCCCAATATCTGGAACATGATCATTATATTAGTCATTTGAATCCTATCATAAACATTTCAAAGTTCATTATTATATTTGAAAAATCAAAAAAATCATAACATCAAAAATCACTTACCAATGTCGCCCCATGTTGCGGTCGGTGGTAATGCTAGATCGGGATCTCCTTGGAAATCCAACCCGGCATAGGGGTAGTCATCAATGGCAATGATTTGATGATCCCACCAGGAAAAGAAGTCATCGTCGAAAGCAGTCCGTGGGACCTCACCACCTCCCAGATGTTTCATCAAGTTAGCCCACCTGCCCATTTGTGGATCTCGTGGGGCGCTGATTAAAACTGGCACTCTAGGACGAAGTGCAGGGACTCTCTCGAAGAAGAAAGAACACAAAATAGTCCCATAACCGAATTGTTTGGTCTGTCCTCTCTTTATAGAAGTGAGTTGGCTTTTCATGCAAGCCAGAAGAGGAGTACACCAATCAAACACAGTGGTGAGACAGTCAACTGCCACGCTCATGGGTAGCCATGATACCTGATGCAGAGAAGCGGATCCGTTCACTCGAGATATGATGAACAGGATTATCCTCAATGGTAGACTCGCCACATGTGTGATGGAAATCTGACTTCCGACTTTCTTCGGATGTCCTGGGAAATATATCTGTACATAGTCCTCGATCGAGAGACTGCTCCGTGTTCTCCCCTAGGAATGTACTACCTCTCCCCTTCGAGAAAGGCCCGTGATGAAATAGATATCTTCCACTTCTATCCTGAGTGGCATCTGGTCGATCATAAAAGCATCCTCCTCGATGTTCCAATAATCAAGAAGCATCTCGAGTAGACGTGTGTTTGCTTTCATATTTGGCAATTTGAAGAACTTCAGCAAACCGCACCCCCGTAATGCATCCAAAGCCTTAGGATTGTTCATAACTTCATTATCTACCGTGGTATGCTCTCTTTCTCGCCAGGTGACTGTCATCCTGAAAGAAAAATCAATTTGAACCGTTAGTTTTTATGTTTGAAATGTCCACGGCGTATACGCGGGTCCCTTTACACACAGTTGCGTGTAGGGCCCATGTGTACGCGGGTTGCATATTACCAACCCGCGTATATGTCGCAGAGAATGTTTTGGCAAAAAACTCAATAGTAAAACATTAATAAAAACTTCTAAAACTAGTCACAATCAATTACAAGATAAGAATCAGAGTTACCTAGAGACTTTGGAAGAATTTGAACGGTTGAATTTGGCATAGGGGAGGTTAGCTCCTTTTGCTCCACTTCTTTGCTCTCAAACTCAAATGGTGAAAATGGTGAGTCCAAAAACCTTTTTATAAGCTTTGAAAATGTCAAATTTTCTTCAAGACTTGATTTTGTTTGGTCTCATGTAACTTTTAACTTGGGAGCTTGGAATGTGGAGAATGGTTTGATTTTCAGGATATTTTGGACGTTTTCGACAGTTTCGAGACCATTCCATGACTGCTGACCCGTCACGGCAGGTATCATTTTCTCACTGGCATATAGGTTAGGGAAGCTATTTTTTCCATTGCATTATGCATACTAACCTCCATCTGTCGATACACTTGTCATAGGGTCGATCCCATCGTGTTATGGTTCGCAAACCATCTTCACTCGCCGATTTTTTAAATCATGACACGATAGTAGAGCCATCCTTTACATGGGCATCCTAGTTATCACCTCACTCACATTTGTTGTCCATGCTGCTCCGATTTGAGTAGGCTCGGGAGTCCTCTATAGTCCCGCCATGACTTACACGACGAAGACTCATTCCTCTTTGCTTCTTCGTTTCGTTCTGGCCTTATACCCTAGAGGCTCCTTTGTGTTGAGTTGTACTACTGCATTTCATTTTGACTATCTGCACCTTTTGGTCTTAAGCCGGCTTCACTTGGACTCGTGTTTAAGCCAATTTTTGACCATGATGACTGCAAAATCAAACTTGCATACCTTTGACCTCTGCAGCTTGACACACCTTGACCCGTGGAAGGAACACACCTTTGAGTGTCTCTGGCCAGTTTTCGCCTCCCTGCATCGAGCATAGGAATGTTCTAATCCCAGGAACTAGATCATCTGCTTCGCTGACACTCTTTCTTTCCACTGTGCTATAGCATTCTTTTATTCTATTTCTAGCTTTGAATAAAAAGACCAAAAAATTATATATTCCAAAAAAGAGCTGTAACGGGACAGTATTTCCATTTATTGTTGGGAGCGAGAGTCAGTCGTGTCGCCCTTGAACAAAGCACTCGAAACAAAGTCTCCTCCTCTTGGGTGGGATTTAGTTTGACTTAGGTATGCCTTAACCTTATTGTTGAGTCAGTTCTCCCCCGATTGGTTATCTCTTCCAATCACATGGAGGGTTCATTTGTGCCTCCTGCGCAACGAGCTTATACAAAGTCATCATATGCTGCCACATAGTCACATTGTGTCGTGCTTTTGTTCAAGGGAAGTTAGCCTGAGTCGGCCTCTCTATGGTGTCTCTTGACTTATTTTTCAGTCAGCTATCCCTGGTTGTCAGTGCTATGTCTATCATCACATCAGTTATATTGGTCCTTTACTCATATCGGTTTGAGAAGGTCTCCATTGACTTCTTGCTGGTGGGTCTTGTCCTTATCGACGATGACATATTGCTCTAAGGACAGGCCTAGAGCTGCACCTTGGCCCTATTTTCATTATTGATAGGTCACCTTGTGCTCAACATCGAT
>APFE030891791.1:80740-96096 GCA_000404065.3 Pinus taeda
GAAACAATAGTTGTTTTGGTGTAAGAAAGTACTAAAAATTACAACTTCCATTCAACCCTTTGCTTTTCTTCATAAATCCAAGGTTCTCCATTGATTAAGAGGCGATCAAAAAACTTTGCAGGCACGGAGGAAATATGCCCTCAAACTTTGATGCACCTTTGACCTTATATTTGCAATTTTGATAGAAATCCAAAGTGAATCTTCTAAAATCCCTATACTTCCTCCATGATTTTTTCTTCTTAGATTTGAACCTCCATGTTACATCACATTCATTCGGTTTAGACCCTTGAAGAAGTAATTAACAACTAGGGTTTGTGAAATACCAATAATATCCTCATTAGTGTGGAGTATGGAGTCATCCTATTTAAATGTGGCATTTTCTATAATAGAAAAAACTATAGACATTGATTTTGATGATTCGAGCCAAGGATGTGGCGGTTGATAATTTATTGCAATCAAAACAAGCACACAAAGTTAAAATTAATTTTTCTGACCACCTATATGCTTCACTTGCCAATGTTGATAAGTTATTGCAATCACAACAAGCACAAAAAGTTAAACCTAATTTTTTTGACCACCTATATGCTTCACTTTCCAATGAATATATTCAAATTCATTCTTAAAGAAAGCTTATTATTTGTTGATATTTAGAGTCCATAAAAATTAATTAGATCAAAAAGAAAAATACACAATTAGTAAGAAACAAATCACACAAATAGACACAAGAATTTTATGTGGTAAAACCCTCCCAATGTTTCAAGGAAACCTCCACAGGGAAAAGGATTGGAATTCTTATTATTCAAGGTAAAAAATAACTATCAAACAATACATCAACCTGGGCAACATCATTTTAATATGAAAACTTTATTACATAATTTTTGATAACTTCATTACATAACTTCCTATCGTTACGCAATTGTCTAAACGATACTAGGATAGTTACATTTTAAAAATTGTTATCATTCCTAACATTATTTTGTCAAATAATTATTTATAAAAAGATAAAAATCCTCTTTATATATAAATTTTGAATCTAAATTTTAATTAATATACAAATCCAGTATTCAGTTTATATTCAAAACATTAGATTAAAATGAAGTGATCATTTTCTTAGGGATGGTTTAAATAATATCTCCAACTAGTTTTTCTATGGATCAACCCCTAAGTCTAAAATAAAAACAAACAAACAAATAATAATTTAAAATATGATAATTTATTATATTAATTAAAATATTAAAAAGGATATTCTCATAATTAAACCCATGTGCAAAAGTATAAATGTTTGAGTTAGTTTGATTTACATGTGCAAAAGTATGAAAGGAGTGATCAATATTTAATATAATTCATTGAAAAATGTGAAACACTCGGTCATAGAAGCATTAGAAAAAATCAAGTGTTGAATGAAATCCGCGTTGCAGGGGGACTCATAACTTGACGATGCAAGGTCTCTACAAACATAAAACCTTTCATTTAAGAAAGATTGAAGAGAGGAAGTCATTGTCCAATCTCCAAAAAAGCTCTTTGGAAAAAAAAAGCACCAAAAATTAAAAGCCAACCACTATTTTTAGAGAAAAGTTTTCAAAGAAACAAAATTTTCTTTTAAAAAAATTTAAAATCTTTTAATTAAAAATAAACAAGTGTCACTATAAAATCTTCAAGATTTGGGTATAGATTATGCCTAAAACTGTTTTTGATTGGCTAAGAGCTAGTTTTCCTCATACGTAAAGAAACATGTTAATTGCCCAAGACTCAGAGGTATTGGTAGGAGTGAAAGTTTGCCCAATGCGTCATTCCAGATGGCTTGGTTTTCCTTCAATAACAGTGATGAGTTAGCCTGCATTCCCAAATAGCAACAAAGCTGACTATCTTCACTTTTTATTTGACAACCAAAGATTTGGCAAGAGTGAAAGCCTAACCCCCTTATGGATTCTAGGTGACTTGATTTTCCTTTAATAAAGGTGATGAGTCAGCCTGCATTCACGGATAGTAGCCAGAGCATATTGTCCTCATTATTAATTTTATGACTAAATTATGATAAATATTTAAAAAACAATGATGGAAAAATAAACTTTTTAAGAGATAATAATCTAATAAACTTAAACTTAAATAATTATCCAATAATCAATGATGTAATAATAATGTAATAAAATATAAGTAATGATGTAATAAACTTGCTTATAATATGTAATGATTAATAGACTTGCTTATCATATGTATATATTAAATTAATTTTTATTCAACATCCCTTAAAAAAATTAACCTTATGATCAAATAATCTCCACTGTTACCACATGACTTTCACAAGTATTATCACTAAATTTAATTAGTCTAACCTTAAGAAAGACTCTTTGCTATTAAGTATATCATCAATCCTTTGTTTTTCAAAAGAAAAGAATAAAACTTCAACGTATTTCTGATTTGCCACCATTACCCACTGACTTAGTTTTCCAAAAGAGAAGAATAAGTACTATTGTTACTTTTATTAGTGTAATATTAAGAAAGACTTTTTACTACTTACACCAATTTCACCATCCCACTTTAAAAAATAAGTATACCATCAATCCTTTGTTTTTCACTAGAAAAAAATAAAACTTCAATGAATTTCTGATCTGCCAACATAACCCACTGACTTAGTTTTAAAAATAAAGAAGAATAAGACTTCACTAAATTTTCCGATTTGCCATGATAACCCACTTTCATTTCAAAACCAAAAATGTTCAGAGATACTTCAGAGATTTTTTTTTTGTTAGGAAAAAAAACAAACCCTACCAGATTCTACGTGGAAGTATTTGGAAAGGAAATTGAAGGACTACACTATACTGTCGAGTACATCACATTCGGGGATGGAAATAGTGCACCACCGAGCTACGATGAACAATTTTTTGAATGGTGAAGTGGATGCCATCATAGATTAATATCCAATCATTTGTCGCCAATTATTGCAATGAAATTACCTTTGCTGGCCAATTGTTTGTTGGAGGTACTACACAACTAGGACCTACATTATTGGCACATGTGGACACTTAGTTAGAGCATGGGACTACATGCAAGATCATTTCTGCATGATTTACTCCATGATTTGCTCCTTCTTTAACTCTACAACTGGCTAGTTCTTTTACATGATTTACTCCATGATTTGCTCTGCAACTGGCTACTTCTTCTACATGTATCACTCCCTGATTTGCTCCCCCTTTCACTCCACAACTGGCTAGTTATCTCCGGAGCTTGTTGTAGGTGTTGATTCCTCTCATTGATCACCACTATGGTGCATTACCTTGGGATCTTCACCCAGTAATGTTATATCATGAGCATTGTAACCTATTTTCTAATGAATCATTTATTTTGTTCTTTCGATTTTCTTTTAGTGTTTTTTCTCTGCAAAGCTGTGTGTTCAACCTTTACTAGCTAGATTCATCTGTGTAGGTTTTCTAACACATTTACATGGTACTATAACCCATAGGTTTCTAGATAAAAGGCGCACCAGTACTTTATTTTGCAGGTATTACAACTTGGAGATCGAAGATCGACAAAAAAATGGAGTTTCCCAAAGCATCGATCCTAACACTATACAACTATCATGAATGGAAGGACCAAATGGTTTGATACCTTCGTCAGAAAGGGTTGTATAGGATTACCATGTCTGCAAAAGCGGAACCCACTTCAGCCATAAAGAAATCCAAGTAACTCAACCACATGGATGAGGCCCACGGATCCATATGCATGTGCATCTCCCCAGAGTTGTAGTTTCATCTATTTGCCTACAATATTCCCAATGAGATTTGGAAAAAGGTTGAAGAACTCTACGGGAAATAGGATGAGATGAAAGGGCATCTGCTCAAAGTGGAGCTGCTATCATTGGATCCATAGAACTATGACAGAATTCAAGACTTCTTCACCAAATATAATGATTTATTGCTACAACTCAAGGGTTGTGGAATTGACAAATCCAAGGAGGAGAGTCACCAAGTTCTCTCTATTATGTCAAAGCTTAGACTAGAATACTCCATCTTTGTGTCTACATTTCATTCAGTAAGGCTCACAACAGGTAAATCCTACACTATGCCTTCTCTCAAAGAGTTCATGGAGTCCCTTACTTTTGAGCAAGATAAACTCATTGGCACGGGGAAAATAAAACCTCCAAAAGCACATGCACATGCTGTGCAAGATGGCAGCCACAATAAAAATCACAGATCTGATTCAAATAAAAAAAAATCAGTAGCAAAAGGACAAGGGAAAAGCGCTTTCCCATCCAAAGGAGGAAGGGTACACCAAGCCCTTCAATGACTCCTCTGGCTCCTGAAATGAGAAAGGGAAGAAAGGAGACAAATGCACCTATTGTCATCGAGGATTCCATCCAGAATCCTCTTGCATGAAGAAACAAATTGACCAAATGGTAGAATCCCTTCAGAAGCACAACCTTGGGGACCACATCCCTTAGGGCGCCAAGAAGAAAACTGAGGATCCGCCACACGAGAAAGGTAACAATTTTCATGCTTTAGTTGCAATTAATTCTTCCCCTGATGCATGGATTATAAATTTTGGTGTATCACATCATATGGCTACTGCAAAGGAAGTCTATTCCTCTTTGGATGCATGCAAAGGACCTCCCATCCTCATGGGAGATGACTCACCTATATAGTTCACCGGAAAAGGTAAACTGGAACTTTTACACAAAAGCTTTGAAGATGTGCTTCATGTTCCAAAAATTTCAGTAAACCTGCTTTTAGTTTATCAAATCACTCATTCCAGCACTGGAAAGAGAGTGGAATTCACTCCAGATATAGTGAACATATATGACCTACATAATAGCTCCAAAATTGCAACCGATGAGATAAACAATGGAGCCACATTGTATACATTTTCTGAATTTATTTAATCTGAATCCTCCTTACTGCTTACACATGCTGATGATAGTAGTACGCTTTGGCATGAGAGGTTTGGTCACTTAAATTACAGGTATATGTAGTAGCTAAGCAAGCGTGAGATGGTGGAAGGCTTGCCAAATATCAGTTTCTCCAAAGGAGTTTGTGAAGGGTGTGTCCTTAGCAAACATCCTAAAGAAAAGTTTGACGCGACAAGACTCACAGAGCATCCTCTCCTCTAGATCTGATCCATAGTGATCTCATGAGGCCTTTTCCTCATCCTTCCATCAACAAAGCAAGGTATGTGCTTACATGTATTGATGATTTCTCACGGTATACTTGGGTGTATCTTCTCAAGGACAAATCTGAAGTTTTTGCGCACTTTGAAGATTTCAAAGCACTAGTTGAGACACAATTAGAGAGAAAAATCAAAGCCCTCCGTACAGACAATGGAGGGGAATATGTTAACACAACACTTCAAAACCTTTTCCTTAGATTCGGCATACAGTTGCAGTACACATTTCCATACACTTCGCAGTAGAATGGAGTTGCTGAGAGAAAGAACCAATCTCTCAAAGAGATGGCTTCCTGCATGCTGCATGCTAATTCACTGCCTCATAAGCTATGGGATGAAGCACTTAATTGTGCTAACTACATCCAGAACAGATCTCCTCATAGGTCTGTCAAGGATCAGACCCCCTTTGAGGCTTGGAGAGGCACTAAACTGGAGGTCACCCACTTCCGTGTTTTCGGCTACTGAGTATGGGCTAGGATCCCCTCTGAAAAGAGGAAAGCTCTTGATCCATAGAGCATTGAGTGCATCTTTGTTGGATACCTTGATGGTGTAAAGGGATACCGATTCCTCATTTCCTCTATGGATAAGCTCATCATTTAGTGAAGTGTCAAAATTGAGGAAAGTCTCTCGCATGCACCTCAATTGCCGCATGCAGACAAATTTTATCTACCTCATGTCTGAGATGATGAATCAGTACACTCAGATGCAGATACAGAGCATGCAGATGTTGAGGTAGAGCATGTAGATGCAGCGATAGAGTCTTCAGATACAAATCCAATGCATGCATATGATGATCCACATCCAAGCCGAGATCGGTCTTCCAGCAGTGAATCAACTTCCCCTGTCATAAATCAGAGAACATGGATCTTACGTGAGATATATGCACAAGACCACCCAGCTGCTAGAAATGGTCTTGTGGGGGATAATTCTAATCCGCGGAGGACTAGCTCAGAGTTTATTGAGCCTCCTCTTGCCCTCGCTACCACTGAACCAACACTATCTTGGCATTCTCATTTGGTTCAGTCTTCTGATCCGTAGTCTTATGCTGAGGTTGCTAGGAATCCCTGTTGGGAGTCTGCCATGTAGGAGGAGTATAACTCCCTCCTCGAGAACCAGACCTGGGATCTGGTTCCCTTTCCTTCAGGAAGGAAACTTGTCCAATGAAAATGGGTCTATAGGACCAAGAGTGCTGCAGATGGGAAAATCACCAGACAGAAAGCTAGACTAGTAGCCAAAGGCTTCCAACAAGTGCATGGCATTGATTATGATGAGACCTTTGCTCCAGTAGCAAAGATGGATTCCATATGCCTTTTACTTGCCATTGCGACTGCCCAGGGATGGGAAGTACATCAGATGGATGTGAAGGATGCCTTTCTTCACGGAGATCTATCAGAGGAGATCTACATGGAGTAGCCACATGGTTTCATTTAGGATTCATCTTTGGTCTACAGACTAAAGAAATATCTCTACGGCCTTAAGCAGGCCCCGAGTGCTTGGTATGCGAAGATGGATTCTTTTCTCTTATCGCAAAACTTCAAAAGATGTAAGTCTGATCCGAATGTTTACATGCTCAGGACACATGATTCTCTTCTTATCTTAGTTTTGTATGTGGATGATCTCCTCATCACCGACGGCTTGGATTCAACCATTGCTGCAGTTAAGAGGGCCTTGCATGATAGGTTCTTGATGACAGACATGGGTCCATTACACTTCTTTCTTGGTCTTGAGATCAGCCAGGATGCCAAAGGCATCAAACCCTCTCAGGCTAAGTATGCATAGGATCTCCTCGAGAGATTTCACATGACTGACTGCAAGCTAGCATCGACTCCTTTTCTGTCTGGGGTCTGCCTTGAGGATGGAGGTGACACTCCATTAGTTGATAGTACTCTCTACCAACAACTAGTGAGGAGATTATTGTACATCACCCACTCTAGACTAGATCTCTCATATGCAGTAGGGGCAGTTTCCAGATACATGCAGGAGCCGCATGAGCTACACTGGAATGTTGCCAAGCACATCCTTCGATATGTGCAGGGCACCATCACCTTCGGGATTCATTATGTAGCAAGAACTGCATTGAATCTCCTTGGCTTCACAGATTCGTATTGGGCGGGCGATAGCATTGATCACAAGTCCACCTCTAGATATTCACTCAGTCTAGGGCTTGGCCCTATCCGTTGGTAGAGCAAGAAGCAAGCTGCTATTGCTCTCTCTTCAGCTGAAGCCGAGTACAGAGGAGTAGTCAACATCACCATTCAGGCTCTATGGCTACAGCAATTCCTCACTGAGTTAGGCATCCAGTTCCACTAGCCTACTGTCATCTGGTTTGACAACCAGAGCACTCTTAAATTTTGCAGGGATCCAGTATAGTGGCAGCAGATGAAGCACATAGAGATCCATATGCACTACATTATAGACTTAGTACATGATCGGGTCATTGGTTTTTAGTTCTATCCTTCAGCAGAATAAACTGCAGACATCTTCACCAAGACATTCACTGAGCAGAAGTTTTGCTCTCTGCGCAATCGTCTTGGAGTGAAGGACACAGTTGCTTAGCAACTGTCTTTTCTTCCTCTTTTCTTTTGATTACATTGTATTTTGAGGGGGGGATTTTCCCACGAGGTTTTCCCTCTTTCCTCAATATTAGTACAAGTTGCACTGTATTTTGGGTGACCTTTAGCCTTAGTTTCCAAGGCCCATTTTCTATTTTTCCCCATAATGGTGTTCATGGGGGGGTGTTGGAGGTACTACACACCTAGGACCTTCATTACTGGAACATGCAGACGCTTAGTTAGAGCATGGGACTACATGCAAGATCCTTTCTACATGATTTACTCCATGATTTGCTCCTTCTTTAACTCCACAACTGGTTAGTTCTTCTACATAATTTACTCCCTAAATTGCTCCGCAACTGGCTAGTTCTTCTGCATGATTTACTCCCTGATTTTCTCCTCCTTTCATTCCGCAACTAGCTAGTTCTCTCCGGAACTTGTTGTAGGTGTTGAGTCCTCTCATTGATCACCACTATGGTGTATTACCTTGGGATCTTCACCCAGTAATGCTATATCATGAGCATTGTAACCTATTTTCTAATGAATCATTCTTTTTGTTCTTTCGATTTTCTTTTAGTGTTTTTACTCTGCAAAGATGTGTGTTCAACCTTTACTAGCTAGATTCATCTATGCAGGTTTTCTAACACATTTACACCATTATCAACTATGAACTGGGGATTTGTAAGTGTTTCCGTGTTTATTTTGATTTCAATTTCGAGTTTTGAAAACATTCATTTCATGGAAACTTGAAACGGTTTTTATCTGTATTGGATAGGCGTCTAACCCCACCAATCATGAACTAGTAGCGACAATCATTTATAGCAGAATACTACGTTTAACGAATAATGGGGATGTGTACAAAATTCGACACAAATGGTTGCCTTACAACTATGAGAGTAACTACATTGACCAATCCAAGCCAGAATCTATCCGGTTTCAAGTTTGGCAGTTCTCGGGTGCCAAGAGAATGACCAGGAGTGGACAGAGATTCATGATGATTCACATTAGCTCCTCATACGAATTGCAGTCATCGTGTATTCAATGTAGTCTTTTTTGGGGTATTTTTTAGGCCCTAACTTAAGTTTTTCTAGTCATTTCACTAGATGAGTGAGGTAGACTAAAAAGGGAGGTGAATCAATTGAAAGGAAGGCCTATCAGCCTAATTATATTATAGAAACAAATTCCATACTTCCACCTTTTAAACCATAAAAATTTTGATCTGCATGGATATAGTGGCCACTCACCTCTTCCACGGACTCAATGGTTCTCTATATTCTTGGTAGTTTTCAACAACTTTTTGGGTCCCAAACTTTTGGGGTATTTTTAAGGCCCTAAATTACGTTTTTTTAGTCATTTCGCAAGATGAGTGTTACCTTCATAGGTCTTGGGCCTACCTAAAATTTGTAATCCTTAGATAGTTCTTTCCAATGAGATACCTTATACCCCAAACAATGATTGTATGCAAAATTTAAGCTCCTGATAATTTGATGTATTGATTAACCACCACATTGCATGCAAACCTTTTGGTGCTTGACCTTCTACAATTATGTGTATTGAAACTTTAGGGTTGTTATCTATGTTTAAAATACATTCTTTCGGTCTTTTGAAATAATATTTGTGATTGAGAATAGCCACAATATCTCCCTCTCTTTAGAGATATGTTACCAGTATTCTTGCGAATTTGTGTTCTAAAATAATATGTTATTCTATTCATTAATAGAAGTTGGTTTTTCACTATATTATTGTGCTCTCTGCAATATTTCTTTGTGTTTTGTTGACGATGTTGGACCTGCCAACATTCTGGAGATCGCCTTTGTATGAAGTCCCAACTATACTTCACACCGTTTGGTGTGGGAGTCCCATCCGGTATGATGGCCCAATTGCCATTATCTTAAATGTTTGCGTTAGCTCTTGCTTGTCAAAACATGATAGTGGTATACTTTGTCTTCAAGTAGTGAGGTTCGAGTGCCTGCTAATTGATAGTGTTACTTGTGTCAAGGTTCTTTCATTGGAGAGAGAAAGGGTGGGAGTGAGTCCCAATTCGAAAGGGAGGAAACCTAACTCCATTAGGAACAAACAACATAACAAGACATGCACGGTTCCAGAGGAGGAATCCATAGAGATGTGACAGTCACAATGCACAAGGGAAGATAGCACGTACAACACTCATCGGGCAATCTGCGCGAGTTCAACGGTCGTTACAACAAGTTTACGTGAAAGGTTCTGTCTAATGCCCGGGAGGAAACCAACATGGGCATGACAATGTTAACAAATTATACAACACATTTTCATTAATATATATATATATTAGAATAATTGAATGGATCCAAGTGTTAAACAAGTTAAAGTGACATGCATTATAGGTGTTCAAGACAAATTTTACATATAGTTACAACACGTGTGAAAATGTGCTGGCCTGTTAGCACGCTTTTGAATGGTCGATACACCATACATCACTAACCCCGTGAATGGGGCGGTTGAGCCACTGCTTACTCCTCAAATAAAAGATTACAGGCTCTTAAGGGTATGTGGGAGGAGCCAAGGTGAAAAGTCCTTTGCTCATACAAATGAGGGGGTATTTATAGCCAAGGCTGAAACTAACCCTTGTGACAGTTTGACTTCCATGACCTTTCAACTTTACATGACACTTCATATGACAAGTGGGTCTCTTGGACTTCCATCTTACATTACATTGATCAACAATATGGCCCACATTAGGGATGTGGATGACATGACTCGTGACAAGACTCGACATGACAGTGCTGCTGCATTCGTGCTGCTATTGGTGTGCATGTTGAGCTACAGTGTTACTGGGTGATGGATGTCCTCATGGTGTGTCACAATGTCACCTCTGCATGGAAATGTGCATGGAGTCTTTGATGGCCATTAGGTTCGCTTGATGTTGCATTCGCATGTTGCTCCTTGCTTGTATGTTGGCATGCTTGACAGGTTTGTCCGCTCACGAAAATTGTATGTTCGACTGTCCGTCCGTCCACGAACACATCTTCGCATGATCGTCTGTTTGCAAACACATCTCTTTTCATGCATCATTTTGTTCGTTTGTTCGGGAACATACCCTTTTGCATGTACCCACTTTGTTCATCCCATACGTTTTCCCACCATGTTTGTTCGTGTACCTATACCTGCAGTCACTCATGACGAGATGACATCAAATCCATAAACCTCTTAGTCTACCATGATGCATGATTGTTTTGGATGCAGGGGACTTGGAGAGAAGACAAGGTTACGAAACTGTGCGAGGCAAGTTTCGAGTTGGGATGTAGGTTTTGGGCACTACTAGTGAAAACTGCGCAGAAGTCACTGGGAGACAATGACAGGCAATTTGGATCGACACTAACTATCCATGGGATCTGGCTCGGCTGGAGGAAAAATCTGCACAATTTTTGGGAGGAGCAGTCTGGGCTGCAGGAAGGCTGGGAAAACAAAATCTACGCAATTTCTTGAGGGAGTGGGCAGTGGTAGCTTGGCAACAAAAACTGCGCAGTTCTTGGAGGGATCTGATAGTGGGCTGCGGGAGCTTGGAAGAAAAAACTACGTAATTCCCAGAGGGAGATGGCAGTGGGCCGCTGGCGGGAAAAACTATGTTGATGTTGGGTGGCTAGCCTGCTCACCACCTCTGCATAGTTTCTGAGCTGAGCGGATTGCTAGGCTATATAGGGCTTGCTCATGAAATCTGTGTAGTTTTCCGGGTGAGCAGCGAACTGACTGACTGTTGGGCTAGCTAGGAAAACTGCGCAATTTTCTAAGGGAGACAGGGATGGGCACTGGTTGTTTGTCCACCCTGTCCGCGTAATTTTCTCAGTCAGTGGAGTGGGCATGGTCTGCAGCCTCTGCATAATTTTTGAGGGGAGTTAGTCCTGGGTGACTGCCGGGTCAAACTCTCTGGTTGACCAGCGAGAGGGTTGATTGATCAGCTTGTAGGCAACGCAACTTGAAATGGCTTCTTGGGTGCTTCTACGCTGTTCTGGGTGACAGTCGATCGACTTGATTGTGGGGTGAAGGTCCTATTGTTAGAGGGTCATCTGGTCATCAGAACTTTAGCGAAACGGCTAAGTGTGTGAGCGAGTGAAAAGGTGCATATGTGATTTTGCAAACACACACTTACACGACTTGATGACGAGATGACATAAACCATCCAGACACAGATCCTCAACATGACCAACTGACAGTCCAAGTCAAAAAGCACTACACTTGTGTTTGATCGTTGGACGACCGTGATGACACTTGTGTGACAGTGCATACGATTTTGTGTGTCAGTGCGACAGATGTTTACATAGAAAATCATAGAATGCACACACGAAGCAGAGACCTTGTGTACGACTAGGACATGGTCGGAAGCGTGACATTTTTACCAACATGCAAAAGTTGCCCATTGAATGATTAAGCAAGGTGGGTGCAAAGACTCACACGAACCCATGGGGTGAGCCCAAGTGCATGCAAACATCAAGTAAAACTTCGAGGGAGGCTCCGAAATTGAACGTAGACCAAAATTTTGGAGGGTGTTACAAGCGCTACAACATGTTAGTATTGAATTTTCCTTCATTTATATCATTTTGTTCCTTGTACAACCTAGATGAGTGGTATTAGATTAATTTGCACCTTGTTATTGCTTAGTGCATATCATTTACAAGTTCAAGGTACATGAAGTTGGGTCTAAAGCTAGTGTCACTTGGGAATGATCACTTTCAATAGCCCAAGTAGCCTCCCATGTTGGAAGGAAAAGGAGATTATGGAGTAGTAGATATTATAAAGTTGTTTCTCGATTAAGAATTAATACAACAAATGAACCAAATGATGGACAATTTCCCCTAGATCCTTTGACAACTACTAACAAATTTGAGGAACCTTCCACAAGTAGCAATTTTGAAGGGTGAACATCCTTCAAAATATACATTAACTTTGACATCCCTCTATTGAAAGTCAAATAGATGTAGATGTTTTATATAAATGGTTAAATATATTATATGTATATTAATCCATCCAAAGTTTTTCTAACAATTAAAAGATCACCATCATGCTCGTAAAATTCTCTCACCCCCATATTAAATATTGGTTCGAAGGTTACTTACTGAGACATAGCAAATATGAGTTTGCAATATTCAAGATAGACTCATTTGGGAATCCTTTGTTGATGTCCTCAAGGAAGAGTTATGCCTTGTAGGAAACTATGATGACTAGTACCTGAGATGGATATTCCTAGCATAGGATAGAGATAGATAGTGCTAGAGTACACAAATATTTTCCATACTTTGTACTAAAATCTAGGTATCAAATTCTTCAAGCAACACCTAGATCTAAAGTACCATAGTGGCCTACACACATACATCCAACAAAAGATGGATTTCTTGAAATTTTCCTCAGTGGGGGCCACTTATCGATATGCTATCAAAATCTAGTAGAATGTTAAGTAGAGGAATAAGTGAGATTTCAAGCCCGCAAATATGTCACGAAAAAAAGCTAAAAAAGCTAGCCCTAACTTGTAGAGAATGGAATAGAGCAAGAAGATCAAACCTCATTACTACCAACCCAAGTCATAGGGAGTAAAGATTAATGGGAAGTTAGACAAGGATACTACAGAGTTGTTTGAATTCCACAAAATTCTCTAGCACGACAGTGATGGATGTCACTTGAAAAATTCATTATAGATGAGCTTAAAGAAAAACAAACATATTCTAGTTTAGATTAGATTATGATTCTGAGTAGAATAATGGAAAACAACTCATAAAAGTGAAACATGGTGCTACCATCATAACCACAAATATCTAACATCTAACGAGAGGAGTTAGAGGAGTTTGACAAGTGGGAGTGCCTCTTCCATTCATAGATGTGAGTGAACGGGAACCCAATACATTTCATATTAATAGGAGTGTGAAGACCCTGATCTAGGGAACATGATTAAGAGAACGAAGTCGCTAACTATTTTAGGAGACTCTAGTAAACCTCAAAAATCAAAGTATTCATAATTTGATGTAGACAATGCCATGTCAAAGAGGTTGACTAGATAATTCCAATGCAACTTGAATCACATCAAACAAAGCCCATATTCGAAAGTCATCGCAGTGTCAACATCACATGAAACAGGCAAAAATGTTGACTGGGCTGCCACGTGGCAGCATTAGGAAGTGCGATGTGGCAGACTGTGAGGGTTTACATGGCAGACTGTACCATTGATGTGGCATCCATGCAATGATGTGGCAGGTGCTAACGTGGTAAGCATGCTGGTGACACGTGGTAGAAGTCTGAACGTTGACGGTGTACACAGGTGGACTAGTGATGGCCCATGCTCGGTTGACTCTGTACGCAGTGCGACAAGTGATGGCCCATCCTCGATTGACGCGGCACACGGTGTGGCCCAGTTTCAATGGTACCCACTGCTCAGGGTTTAATTTTTCAACGCACACTACCCTCATTCCAAAGACGAAGCCCCACTCCTTACAGATGCTAAGCACAGGCATCTACATCTACAAAGCTTTTGAGCTGCACCCAGGAATGTAAAGCGTCAGCTGCCATCGTCAATCAAGTTTCGAAATACCTGCGATTTCTTCCCGTATGTGAATGATCGCTGAAATTCCCATAAGAGTCGTCCATATTAAAAATAGAGGCAGAGTCGCAAGAATTGGAAAAAAGAACTTGAAGCTGTGCAGGGAGAAGGGCTGGTTTTCTTTCAAACAGCCCGTAACTTGCTCAAATACATCGCATATGAAGGGTCGGCGGCCCGATTCATATGGCGAAGATGAAGCCTTCGCCCCTCTACAATATGACAAACTTCTCGCAAGCCCTCATCAGGATCCCAGCGGGGGGGTACAAAACGACGGAAATTTAAGATCCAAGAAAAATCCATGGAGATATCATGTAGGTCGGCTACGATAGTCCACCGGCATTCTGCGGAATTCTAGGGTTAGGCCCAAACCCAAGAAACCCAACCCTTCATGTGTCAAAGCTACTTCTCGTGATGCTCGAATATTTGAGAAGCCGAAAGCGAACATCGAGCTTTGGATCGCGAAATCGAGGGCGGTTGCCGCAACAAGGGAATCGTGCAAACATTTTCGAAACTTGGTCATATAGATTCTACTTATCGAGGACAATAATGGCAGATATTTTAAGGATGTCGAAGAATCTATGGCGTACAAAGAATTGCTATGCCATTTCTAAGCAAAGATTCGTAGCAACATCCTCTGCCCTTGTGCTTCTTCGTCTTCCCATGGTGAAAAAATCCTCAGGTTCTTTAGTTTCTTTGAGTCGAGGAAACTCAAAAGACCATAACATATGTCTTTCTAGTGTTTATGTATTCATCTTGCATTGTTTTTTCCTTCCAAATGGTGTATGAGGATAGTGTTCCCTCGTTCACCGGGTATTTATTGCCTGCATATTCGTTGTGTGAGTGTTACTTCAACTTATTCACAAGAATATGTTTATTAAGTAGCTTATTCTGTACATTGTAATGTGTTTGAAGCAGTTATCTTCGGAGAATTGGTCTCTAGATTTAAAAACTTCCACCATGATGCGTGAGCCCCCCATATATATATATCATTTTTCCAATAATATATTTTAGAAAGTCACTCTTTATATGAATAATTGCAATTAAATGTTTAATTCTCTCAAAATAACATAAACTCTTCTTATTTG
>APFE030891799.1:11144-29225 GCA_000404065.3 Pinus taeda
GGCTGGTGATGGCTCAGAAGTGGAGGAATGAGATGGGAAGTGGGTGTAGGGAGTATGTTGAAGGTAAAGGGTTATGTCCATGAAAGGTTGGGAAATGAAGTTACGTGAGGAGTGGGAGACAGAATGAAGTGAAGGTCGAGGAGATATGATTGCATGCGTGATCAAGATGGAGGAGATGGTAATGGAACGAGAAAGAGGAGTGTAAATGAAGCAAATGATTATGACTGTCACCAAACCGAAAATGCATCAACCTAAATTACTTATGCCATGAATTCAATGAACAGCAATCCAAAACGCGAAGAGAAATATGTATGAGGCTGTGATGAAAGTATGTGTGCAGGTGTGAATGAAAAGGAAGCATCTAATCAAAACCGTGACTGTATTGCAGCAATCATCAAGTAAAGTAATGCGTGTTTTTGGTGGCTAGTTATGGACTGCACCCCAATCTTCAAGAGAGATGGCAGTGAACCTTAACAACCATTTTGCTGGAGCTCCAATTGATGTTATCTATCCTCTGCTACACTAAGCAAGTGGAAACAACTGCACCATAAGCAAAATCTATCCTACTCATAAGAAAACCAAATCACCAAACTATAATTCGAATTGCATGTGCAAACGAAAACTTAAAGTGCTGGAAATGAAATGGAAACAACACTTCAGCAGAGGGGATCTATGGCTCTCAGGTTGGGCCCTAACCTAAGAGCTATAGTCTCCTTAAGAAACTCAGAACTAGATCACAAACTGCCTTCTTTATTCATAATCTGATGTCATGCCAAATTGGCTTACAAAAAGGAATGAAAACTGAACTGTGCTCCAAAATTACAATAGCAATACGAGAGTTTCAACAACCTATCTAAGGCTAAGGCCTTCATACTTATACAAAAACGATGATCCACCAAGTGCCCTTGATTTTAGGAGCTCGACTGTCCAACTAGAGTCTAACTGCGGATCCTATAGGGCAGTCATAACCACTGTTCCTATAGAACAGTTTATGACTGATGTTCCTGTAGGACAGCTGGCTGCTTCTTAAGCTCGGAGGGGAGATGGATTGGAGCTCAGAGTTCTTGGTGGGAATCCCGAGGAATGTCCCAAGACCGTGGACATCTCTCCACAAAATCAGCAGTGCCACCTCATTGTCTCCTTATCCCCTTTTTCATTGTCTCTTGCTCCCTTTTTAATGCCAAAACCAAAATTGGGGCTCATCACCGCTCATCCGCGCTCAATCGCCAAATCTCCCAAGGCACGCTTCAAATAAATCGTTCGGTCATTAATCGAAATGACTGGTATTGATGAGATTGACAGGCCTTAACGACCATTTAATGAAAACAACAAGCTTGCGATCTGTTTTCAAATTTGATTCGAAGCCATCTTAAGTCAATCGATCACCATGGAATTTATCAACTATAATATATAATATATATATATATATCAGTCTATTCGATTCATGTTATTGTTACCTGTATTACGCCTATCGTTCTCTCTGTGCAGAATTCTCCTGCAGAGACAGATTTGAGTGGAATGGGAAAGAAGTCCAAGAAGACCACAATGCCTTCTGCTTCGCCGGCCGCAGGGCAACCCGTCGTTGATCCAGGCAATAAGAAGAAAGGGCTTATATCAGACACTACGTGCCTGGGACTTACCAGAGCTACTTGGAAAGGTACATACAACTTGATTGAAGCTGAAGACCCAAGGGTGACAGGGATACAAGTTTCTGCCGACAACACCAGAAAATCTGAGGCTAATCTGAGTGATTTAGCCAATTCCTTTCTTCACAGAATAGCGGCTCGGGAGCAAATTCTCCCATATACAGATGTGGTAAGATGGGCGATTCAAGAAATCCCAATTACCGATAGAACTTTCAGCACTATAGATGGGAGGATTTTCAGTTCTTTTCGAGCCGAAGATCTAAGGAAAATGTATCATTTGCCGGCAGAGGATAAGAAGTATAACACGACATTCCTAGAGAAGTTCCGAGCAGAAAATGAGACTGAGTCCGAACCAATTCGAGGTTGGAGACAAAATCCAACAAAGCACAAGCACGAATCTTCGGGTAAGTACTCAGTCGATTCTCTATGTTCTCCTTACTACTATGTTGGGATTATGATGTGCAGACTATGGCAATTACATGATTCCGCCAATTTTACCATAGAAATGGTCCCCTTAATGGAGGCGGCATGTAGTGGCGAAATAATGGATTGGGCGGACATAGTATCTGATAAGCTAGCAACTGCCATTCTTAATTTCAAATTTAACTCTCGCGTCACTGAGAGGTTCATTCTACCATTTTACTACAGTGACTATTTGTTAGATGTTTTATGTTTTAATTCTGAATTTCCTGTGCTCGGATGGAGGTGGATGTCGCAAGACCCTGCACCCGTCCACATATATCATCAAAAGTTGTGGAAGACCAACTACAAACACCACTTGTATCAAATCTGCAATGGTTTCATGTTGCCTATTCATTATTCCATTTTCAATAAGCCTGCCCCGAAGATTTCCGACCAAGTGGGGGTGGATTTAACTGCCGTAGCAAGTTGGTTTGGAGAAGAAAAGTTCACCTATACTAGAGTTTTTGGTAGTCAAGCCAAGCCCATGTGCTTCCTCTATACATCCCTGATAAACTACATGCCAGGGAAGTAGCCTATCAGATCAATGCCGATGGGGTTACTCAGACCGTGAAAAAAGCAAAGAAGCATGTCTGGCCCTCCTTTCCTTTGCGAATTGGTATTTACACTCTACATGATCTCAAACATGCAGAGAAGCAAGCTGAGAAAATAAACTCGCTGACTCTGGCAACTCTGCCAAGTAGGCAATTCGATCCAAGGAAAATCGCCTACAATGCACTCGAACAAGCCAAATTGGCCAAGTTTGAGCACAAAGAAGACAGATTTGAGGATTTGTTCGGATCGGCTGAGTCACTATATCAAGTTAATTCGCTCGCCATAAATGAATACAATGATAAGGGGCTAGCCGAATTTAACTGAATTAGAGAGCAGAGGTTGCAAACTCTGCCTCTAGACCTGTTAGCGACTACTCCAACAACGAAAAAATGAAGCGAGCCTGAGCAGCGACGTGATAAAGAACCTCCTATTACATCAAAGCAGGAGGAGGAAGTGCATGACCAGAGGCAGGAAGAAACCCAGGCAAACATGCAGAGACAGGAAGAAACCCAGGCGAAAACTCAAGAAGAGAGCAGTTCAAGAGCTAATGATGATACACAGACTGATCCGAAATTGCTCCAGGAATGGCAGCAATTCAATTTAATCATCAGCAATTTAGAATGCTCTAAAGATGATGAGGTTTCAAAAGAGGGCGACACACAGGAAGCGACATCAAAGAAGGTTTCAGGCGAAACCAACGACCCACCCAAATTAAAGGAAATAGAAATAATTCCTAAGGATCCATCGGGCGAAATCATTTTGCAGATAGAAGAGATTCCTCCCTTGTATGTCTTCTACAGCCCTAAGCATAAATCTGTTGTGAAGCAACAGAGGAAGAGGAGAAGGGCTGATCAACCTTCTTTATTCCCTGAATTAACAGTAACGGGCAATGTGGCGTGGAAGGAAGAATTTGATCCCTCCGATGACTTGACAAAGCTATCGCAATACGCTGGAGCATATTTGGCAGCAACAATAGATAAAGCATCGGAGATGAGCAGTCTATTAAAGTCAAAAGATCAAGACATCTTTTCGCTACAGGCTCAATTATCGGAAGCGCAGCAGAAGGCAGAGTAGCAATTGTTAGTACAGCAACAAAATAATAATCAGCTAACTAAGCAATTGCAAGAAGAAAAACAGAGGATTGACAAAAGCACAATCCAAAAGCAAAAGGAGCTATCGGCAGCATTGGTGCAATTAAAAATATCAATTGAGGGAATGATAAAATCCAAAGATGAGAAAATCGCTCAATTATCAACTCAAATTGAGCAAATGAAAAAGCTCCCTCAGGTAGATGAGTTTAAAGCAGAGGCGTTTCAATTAAATAAAGCATTGATAAATCAAATGAAGCTCCTATGTCAGCAAATCACCTAGGCAGAGCCATTGTGCGACTTAGTGGCATCCATAAGCGAAAACGTAGAAAAGGCAAGGACAGATTTGGATGAGGCCGAAGAAACATTGACAAATTTTCTGGAATGGCAAGATTCCGATCAGGGACAGACAGCTAACCTACCAAGGATTCTGGAATCACATAAGGAAATATTATTTACAGAATGGCAATCACAGTTAATGAAGGCAGAAAGAGCGATTTTAAGATGCAAGGCAACCACTAGTAATTTGGTTGAATTAGTAAATAATAATCTTTATTTGTCTAACATGATTTCCCAATGTACTCCAGGCCAATTAACAGCAACAAAGATGTTGGAGCATTCATGCTACCCAGAGCTGGAGAAAAATGGAAGGTTAATCGTGGGGATCAATAGTTTAACATGGGATGCCTATTGGTTCTTCTTAATGAAGCCGCACAGCCAGAGAGCCGCCTTAAAATGCCTCACAGATGCTATCGGGTATATCATACCCAATATTCAGGATGCCACATTTGCTGCCCAACTCAGCTTGCGCCTCAACAGACCACTCGAAGTGGAGCCAATGCTTGCGATAAGCCAGCTCAGGTTTAAAGGAAAACAGCCTGAGTCATAATTCACATCGCCGCCTGCCAGATCGCCCCCAAGAAGATAGATAGAATTTATTGATGCCAATTTAGTAGGATTTTGTTTCATAGGTTTTTTTTAGCTTAGTAATATTTATAGAGCCTTTCATGCATTTAGAAAGGGTCGTAAAGTTTTGTATATGACTTAAAACCCTGAAGTTGCACTATTGTACTTCAGGGGTATTCTTTTATGAAACTGGACCAATTATTCTGATTTTGATGAAGAAGTTTTTTATACAAATGTGCACTACTGTCTTTGTTTAAAAGCATTTCTGTGTTGAAGGAAGAATTTCGAATAACGATTGATATTTGGGATTGATTAGCAGCTCACATGGTACTATTATCTGCGTCTGAACTCATTCCTGTTATATGAATTGTTATTTAATCGCTCTCGCTATTATCGCTTATATATATGTGTTTCAATAGCATCCTTTATGCATCCCACTATTGGCTGTTTATAGCATGCTTTTCTTTCAATCGTATATGTATCGATGATATAAATGGTGAATGCAGTAATTTGTGTTAATCGCTTCGTTTGACTATTCATATGAAGTAACCTTTAAATGATTGAATATCTGCGTTTATTTTACAGAGTCATCTATATGCCTGTTAAATAAATAAGGATTATTAAACACTGCATTTCAAATGAATAAGTTGTTCCCGGGATTAGTATTAGTTTTCTTATTTTTGTTAATAGAATAAGCTAGCCGCCTATCATTAAAACATACAACTCATCACTCATCCATCCCTTTTATTCATTATCAGGAAACTGGTCCCGTTATATCTAGTCGGAGCCACCATCCCAAATGGAAAAGGAGCTGTACTAAGGTCCGGACCAGGTGGTTATCCCCCAATGTTGTTGCAGCGATTTTCGAGGCATCAATAATACCATAGGGATTATTGTCCCACAACTTCATCAATGTTGGTATTATCGTGTATTTGGGTTATAGAGAAGGGCTAGCCAACTTTACATAGATTTCATGTACATGATACCTTAATAAAGGATTAGCTAACCCTTCTACTAGAATAATATACATATGTAGGGAGAGGACTGAAAATTGTAAGAAAAAAATTCCTTAAGGATGTAATTATAATTGAAATAGATCACAAAGGTGTATTTAAGACTCTTCCTCGAGATAATTATTAGAGTCTTTGGCTTTTCGTGTATGGGTTAGCTGACAATTCCTCAAGAAAAGTTTTTTTATAAGGTGAATGTTGAAGAAGGGTTAGAAAACCTTTCCTTCAAAATGGTATTATCATTGATTTTAATCATGGATATAGGTTGGATGAACCTTCCTTAAAGTTGGTATTCACGTCATACGTTATCATGTGGAATTATTATCCAATCCTTTTTCACACATAGTTTTCTAGTAGTGGGAGGGGGGGTGGGCTTGAGGAAACATTTACTAGTCCTCTTTTGGACATACAAATTTTTTCTAAGAGAGACTAGATAAGGGTAAAATGACCCTTTATAAAATATGGTATTCCCTTCAAGTGGGTGTATATACAAACATACTATGAAGAAGATCATAGGCAAGGTTTTAATGACCATTTTTTGGGGACTTTTACTTTCCAAACTCATGTAATTTATAGGTGCATATTATATAATTTCATTTAAGACATATATGATATTTTATGTTTGTTAAAATTGAAATGTTTTCATTTCAGTTTATTCCATTAACAAGATATGTTCAATTAATTGCAAGTAAAAATATCAAGGATTGTCACCCTTAGACAATTCAAGGGGATTCCATTTCTTCAAGTAACCACTGAACACAATTTTGGACAATTTCTAAACTAATGGTATGTTAGATCAACTAATCCATTCAATTTGCACCTATATTATATCTTTATATATTGGAAAATGAACACATAATTTTTTTCAACATATTATGTGAAAAAGTTGTAAAGTGAATTTACATAAAAAAAAGGTCATATAGTGAAATGGTGGTTTCAAACCCATGGTTTAGGAACCCCATGGTATTTTTAAAGGTGAAATAAAAGGGAAATTAATTATTTAGTTAATGGATTGATATGTATTTTTTAATCAACATGTCTTTTCTTGAAGTGTTATGATAATGTATAGAAGGAGAAAGTATTGGGAGGAAAATGTGTGTGGGTAAATATGTAACTTGTGGAGTGAATGAGTCCCATTCACTGATTTGTAACCACCAACCTACAGGAGATACCAATCCCCTCTACTTCTTGGTATCCAACAAACTACATGACGCACAAATCCACTTTGTTTCTTTGTAGGAACTAACCTACAAGAGACAACAATCCCCTCTATTTCTTTGAATGCACCAACCTATAGGAGACATCAATCCCATTTTCTTCTTTTTATCCACCAAACTATAAGAGACACTAATCACCTTTATTTCTTTCTAGGCACCAACCTATAGGAGACACCAATTCCCACTACTTCTTTGTAGGCACCAACCTACATCACCAAATCTTCTTTCTTCTTCACAATTTTTGTTAGTTGTTTTTCCTTTCATCATGTTTGCTTGTTGTTTATACCTTCACTAGGTATATTAGCTTCTTTTTCCTTCACAATGTCTACTTTATTCTTCTTCGTTCATCAAGTCTACTTCTTCCATAACTTATTGCTTTTTGCTTCTTTGCAAGAATGAATTTACACAACATGCAACATATCCAATTTTGCAAATATGGTTCTAAAATTTCTACCTTAGATACCTAGATACCTCTTCTATATCTCATCCAAATTTTAGCATATGAAACATATTAGAAAGAAATTTATACCAAAAATTCCAAGCTTAGCTATTTCAAACATGTTTCGAAAGCATTTAGGAACACTAAATTCCTCATGACATATATATGAAATTATAGTTACAGAAGGTATGAAATTTCTACCACAAGTACGTTGAGATATATTCTCTTTCTCTTACATATTTCATAGTTTCAATCATCATAGAACCAAATTTATAGTGAAAATATCAAGCTAAGTTATTTGAAGTATATTTATGAGCATTCAAGATGCCTAAATTCTTGAGACCATATTTACGAAATTATGGAGAAATGAGGTTTGAAATTTGAACATCAAGTACACGAAAATATTCTACCTATTACATCTAAGCTTCACATTCTAAAACATCCTTGAAGAAACATTATATTGAAAATTCCAAGATTACTCATTCACCCCATAAACCAAATTTTATCTTCCATCATTAGACTCCAATAATCACCCAAAAACGTATTCCTTATATCCTCTCGTAACCTCAAATATCTTCTTTCTTGGATGGTGTTTAAATTCACTCATCTTATCTTTATTTATAGTGTTTTCACATTCACTTATGGGGTTGACATGTAAAATCAGTTGGGTTGGCCTACTTGTGCTTTGATTGGGTGATTTTGAAAAAATATTTCACATCCCCTCATTCCTTTGGAATTAGAGGGAGTGTCATATATCATTGGAAAGGTATTAGAATAATATTTCCAACCATTAATCCTTTGATTCCATTTGAGCTAGGTAATTGGAGTAAAAATTCCTTCAATGTAGGGTATCCAAATGGGGCATCAAAAGTTTGAAAACAATATTTCCAAACATATTCATTTTCCAATCTTTGTCTTGGACATAAGTAGTCTACCACTATCTTTCACAATAATGAAAACAATATTTCCAACAATATTACCCTTTTTAATTTATGGAAAGCCTCTGTCAATTCTACAATAACACTATGGAACTCCCCATATCTACAATTCATCTTGTGCCTGCAACTTATCCCCCTTTGACATCAATGGAAAAAGGATGCTCCCACTAAACTTAGGCTTCTCCTTATTTATAACTCTTCTTTTTTATGCAACTTTTCTTAGCATCTACAATTTTTCCTGTATTTGAAAATTCTCTTAGTGGATGAAACTCTCACCACAAGGAAAATACCTTCTATCGGAAGTTATAATGAAAATTTTGTGTTATAAAATTGGCAAAAACTATATAAAAAAAATCCGCTAAAACTTGCGTTTGTAATAGAGTATGTTTTAAAAGAGATTACAATGGAACTTCATCACAACTAAAAAAATTTGGGTGCCCATAGGTTTCAACAAATATTTTTTTTGGTGTGCTTCACGGAAAAAATAGCATCAGTGTGTTACATATATAAAATCAATGGGATGCGTACATAGCTAAAATCATTGAGGTGTTCAATTCAAAGAGAACTGGAGCCTGAAATGTATACCGAATCGGTGCTTATCTATCAAAAAACACCCGAGGGCATTCTTTTAAGGAATGACACTCGGGCCCACAAAAAATAATTGCAGTCTCGATGCTTTTGTTTAAACTCGAAGCACCGACGTGGATTATTTGTATAAATGCACCAATGTGTTAACGATATAAAAGGACCGGTGTTGTTAATTTTAATAACGCATCAAAGCTGCAAGTAATATTTTGTAGGACTAGGGTGTTAATTCTATGAAAGCACTAGTGCGTTAAGAATTACAATGCATTGGGTTGTTAATTGCAAACAGTATTGGTGCTTGAAGAAATAAATGCCTCGATGTTTTTTTTTTTTCAAAAAGGCATTGTTCATGCAAAAATATGTCCTCATAGTGGTTTTATATAACATAATGCACTAGTGTGTTTTTATGTTATGGGTGTCGTGGTTTTTTGTATGATATTTTCTCTTTTTTGGAAACATCATCTTGTGGTAGTGCAATTATTGTAATTTTTAAAATATGTTATTCATCGAAAAATCGACATTTATCTTATAACAATGTTAATATAAATTAAAATTTGATTAGTGCATTTGTATATGATGTTTGGATTAATTTGTTATATTATCAAATTTCGCATCTCTTCATTATAATACTTAATCATCCATATATTTAATCATTGGTTTAACATTTCATTAGCAACATTGGCTAACATAATAGAATATTTTAAAGTGTATTTTATATATTAATAAGATTCCTTTTGTCATAAAAAATGGGATTGTTATTAGTAACTCGTCTTTCAATTGGGACACTATATCCATTACATTCGACAAAATGTTTGATTTTCACTGATAATTATTTTAAAAAATACAATAGATTGCATTGATATCCAAATAAATCATCATTCTTCATTGGAACTGCTATCAGTGCTTGAGCTACTTCTATGACTTAGGTTATTTAGAGGAAGTTTTTGTTGATTGCATCGATTTTTTTCGTCTTCTTGATATTGTTCCATCTGCAAACATAAACATAAAGTGAAATGAGTGTATTTACTTGGGTGAGAATAATGAAAATTGAAATAAATATATACATAAATGTAAATCGAATATAAATGTACCATAGAAAGAAGTGACTCATAAACTGTGCACATACTTTGTTTCCTATGTGTTTTAAACCCCATTATAAATCCTAGATTCAATATAAAGGATGTTTTTGTTCTATTAGTTATAAAATAAAAGAAGAAAAACAACATAGATACTTAAAAATTCTATAATTAATTTTTGATATGCTAACATATACTCACAACCCATATTTAATGCAATCTCAATCAATTCTTTCAATCGATCTTACTTGTATGTTAACACCTGTTTGAATACATTCAAGTATGGTTGTTGTAAAACAACTTAAAATATACAGAAATGAAACACTGAGTTGTTATAAGGAAATGTTAAGAATTACTCACAAACTTTGAAATCAACCCTTTTCTTCCTTGTCGTCCTATTTTATATGTCAAATGAGTTCCATTTTGTTCTCTTTTCTGCAAGAAAATACCTAAAAATTAATATTTAATGCTAAATTAATTTTTTTACATGTAAAAATTCAATCGTGATTAAATACATTTGAAGCACGTTGTTGTTGAGATGGCTCCTCCTGTGATGCAATTATGTCTATTTCTTTGAACATCTCCTTGTACACTTTTTTAGACATTCCTAATTGCATGTTTCACATATCAACTCATTAATCATTTGGGATTTTCATAATCTTCTTGAAAAAAAGTAATAAACTATTTTTATATTAATATATGAAAGCTAAATATAACAAAATTGATATAAATAAATTAATGGCTCATTGAGACATGTTAGATTTACAATAAAAAACATACAAAAAATATCATTTCAAAGTAATATCATAATTAAAAATGATTTTATGAATAATATATATAATATATATAATAATATATATATATAACATTGTCTCATTGGCCATTGCTCTGGAAGCACTTCATGTAGTTTTAGATATAATTGGATTCTTAGAGTCATTAGATTGATTTATGTATTTGTAAGTGAAAAGTATGTCAAATAGTTCCACTAGATCCCTCATAGTTTTGCAAAAAATACCCCCCCTTTCCTTAACCTCCAAAACCCCTCCAGATGAGCTAAGGACCAATTCATCATCATTTACATCTTCTATAATTTTTCATTTCTTAGAATGACATTGATATTTTCCCTCATTGTTTATCCCTATAGAACATTAAATATATATGAATTAATAGATTGTTTGAATCATTTTATTTTATATTCTTAAGTATATTTTTAATGAAAAAAAAAACAAAAAACCTCATATTGAATAGTATTTTTTCTTTCACCTTGTTTGTCGTTCTGCAATTTTTCTATCATGCGTTTACACTTTTATGCACTTAGATTAGAAATAATATTATCAACCTTCTTCAATTACGTGGCTCTACATGACACATACTGACCAATACATATTATTTAAACTTACATATAGTTCAAACATATTAATTTTGTAAAGAATTTACAAAGAACTTGTCTTCTCCATTTTTTCAATGTGTTGTCATTGTGGCAATCAATAATTTTGTCACGTGAAACCTTCTCAGACATTGTTTATCAATATACAACCTATACCATTCAATACACAAGCCATTAAATATATTTATAAATAAATCAAATAATTTTCAGCCAAAAAGAGCTCTAGTAACCAATGCATTTATCTGAATAAATGCACTAATGCATATATTTCCTTAAACACATCGGGCATTTAATTGTTCGACACCGTCAGGGAAAATTAAAATTTTAAAATAATTTTAAATTATTATGGTGCAATTTGTAACGCTAAATGCATTGAAGTGATCTAACGATGCTATTTGGAAGAGGCATGTCGTTGCATTATATTACACTGATAGCAACATTGAATAGATTGTGTAGATTCGAAAATGCTATAATATATTCGTGCGTTGTATTACACATGGCACACCGGTGTATTATATTACCTAAAGCGCACTATGGAACATATATCCATATTTTTTAAAATGGATAGGGCTGACAACATTTGGATCTAATTCAATAAGTTATTCTGTTACTTTACATGTCAAACACCCTATATATAGTAAGTACACAAACCCATTAAATCTAAAATGCCTAAAATGAAAAACCCTAATTGTGAAATGGTAGAAGATGTTAAACCCTAAGGTGAAATTTTGCAGGAAGAAGCAAGGGTTTAAGGTAAGTTTTGAAATTTTTTGTTACTTCTTCTTAATTTTAATTAAATTTAAATAGGAATAGAGATCATAAAATTTTGTATTGTAAAGGTTTTTTTTTTTTAATCTGAATCGTGAATAAATATAACAAAAATTGTAAAAGGACTTAACACTAAAATCTAAAAAAAATAATATCTAGTGTTTTGAGTGAATCGACATACCTTTCAAATTTTGATCCTTCTACAATTCCAAAATATTTTGTTGCTCAAAAAATGCTCCCAAAATATCTCTCTTACAAATGAGATCTCTTTTAATTAAACCCTAACAAAAATTGTCAAAAAATTTATTAGTGAAATAAATAATTAATTTCAATTTTTTACTATGTAGGATTTTGAGTGAATCACCATACTTTTCGGCTTCTAATCTTCTAAATAGTTCTACTGCTCCAAAGTATTTTGTTGCTACACCGTGTTCTTGGTATGTCCCTCTTGAAAGTCACTACCTTGAAAATTTGAGAAAAATAATGAAATAATGAATGAATTTTTACTATTTAAAAGACTTTATGAAATTAGATTTTGAAAAATAAATTTTCGTTCATTTTTTAATTAAAAAAAGAAGAAGAAAAAATATCGTTATTTTTTTTCAATTTATCTTAACATTAGTGTGTTCAATAATCAAGAAAACTAATGCTCTTATAAGAAAAGTGTATCGACATTGTCGAGGTGCCAAATGCACTGCCGTGATACAATTCTTTTTTATTTTAGAAATCCCTAAACGGTGCGATTAATTTTTTTAACACAATGGTGTGTTTTGTATTTAAAAGCATCAGTGGTGTAATTGGTATAAGAGCACTGAGATGGTTGAATTTGTTTTTATTTTATAAAATCCAAAAACAACTGCATATTAGTGTTATTTTTCTTTGAAAATCATTGGTGCATTTTTGTACAAGGTTACCGATATGATAACATTTTCTTTTCAAGGTGCAGGAAACCAGTGTGGGTATTATTTGAATGTATGTGTTCTGGTATTATTTAAATGCATCAGTGCACTTTTTTCTAACAAGCACACCGATTGTGTTTAAAATTTATCTAAAATTTTATTTTCACATAAAATGGCATATTAATCTCAAATGGATATTTATGATGCATCATCATCAATTGTAGTAGTTCATAGTATACATTTTCTACTTAAAGTCATCTTATTCTTGAAAAATGGTTTGAAAACTATATTGAAATCTAGATTGTCGTTATATGGTTCTCGATATTAATTTTAGATATGTACACAAATGTTATTTATGATTTTTCTCAAATGCACAGACAAAATCTCAATAATATCAAATGGTCAATTCTTCAAATTCTAGCTTGCTCCATATTGCTGATCAAAATCCTTCATGGATTTCTCCCTTTCCATATTCAGTGAGTTCACATTTTATTTATATTTCAATTATCTAATTGATCTTATTTTTTAATCCATGCGAATTTGAATAAAAATGTATCCAAATTTGATGGAGCCTGATTCAGAATTGAGTTCAAATGCATAAAATATTCCACCATTTCAAATATGTTGGAAGCTCTTATCGGGAGAAACATATCGCAAGCACTTGGTAGATGAAAATGGATGACCTCTTCACCTTACCAATTAGAACATGGCATCTTCCAACTACAATCCTAGATCAATGATGGTAATAATTGTTTGGTATAATGTAATTTCAACAAACCAATTGCATTAATGTTCTTACTAATATCATTGATATTATACTTTGAAATTAAAATTCTATTGATGATGAGTGACCCACCTACCATCTTTCGATGCACCCCACTATAACATCAACTTGAGATAAGGCTACATTAAGAGCAAGACTCAGAGAGGAAGCATACAAAGAATGGTTGAATCAACCACCTATTCAATTCCCACAATATCGAGATTCACTAATTAGGAATGACTACAACAATAGTAGTTCTTCATCAGAAGTTCGAAATGGAGGCAATCAAATAGAGGTTGGTATGGATGATTACTTATGGGATATGATTTCCATGGAGGAAATTTTGTTAGATGCATTCCAGAAAAATGAGCTAGGGGATGATCCTCATATTAGTAATACCTTATTCGAAAATCTGAAATATGCATCCACTAACCCTCTCTTTGGACTTGGTGGCAAGTCAAAGTCTACTCAGTTGGGGACAATGATGTTGTGGTACAACTTGAAAGCAATGTTTCACATGTCAAATGCATTTTTCTCAACAATAATAAGGCAATTCACCTGCATTTCCAATCAAGTCCCTTATATTTTGAGAAATCTTGTCACACAATCAACATTAAAAATGGCCGATTTTACGAATGTTAAATATTGACATTGTAAAATTATATTCCCCACCAAGTGCAGGTTATTCAAAGATAAGGTTATTCCGAGTGATAACTTCTTGTTGGATAGTTACAAAGAGGAAACGTTGTTGTTGAAAATGTTGGGTGTTTGTTATATATCATACGATGCATGTCTAAATGATTGTATTCTATATAGTGGAGAATATGTAGACAAAGAGATGTGTTCAAATGTGGACATGAAAAGTAGCGTAATTCGAAAGAAATGTGTAAATCACATGGTCCTCATAAGATATTGAGGCACGTGCCTATAATCCCATGGAGGCATCTTGCAACTGAAAAAAATAAACATGCTCAATCTTGCAACCATTCCTAATAGGCAATTCGATCCAAGCGAAGTTGCCTATACTGTTCTTGAACAAGGAAAACTTACAAAGTTTGAACATGAAAAAGATGAATTTGATGACCTGTTTTCTTCAGCAGAATCATTATTCTAGGTGAAAACATTTGCCAAAATGAGATATAAAGATAAAGGACTGGTAGAATTCAATAGGCTCATAGAATAGAGGTTGCAAACTCTACCTCTCGACTTATTAGCTACTACTCCAACAACCCAGTCAAATGAGCCTGAACAGAAAATTATTGACAAACCTCCTGCTATAGAAAAGATTCCCAAAAAAGGAAAAGAATCAGAGTAGGAGAAAGAGCAGGAAAAAGGACAAGACAAGGGCAGTGAACACATTAATATAGATACTCAGATTGATCCCAAGCTCCTTAAAGAATGGCAACAATTCGATTCCATTATAAGCAATCCTAAAGGTTCACAAGGTTTCAGCACACCTAAATTAATAGTTGGTCATGAGACAACAACAAGTATGGTTCCAATTGAAGGAACCAGCGGCCTACCCACCAGCGAAGATGTAGAAATAATTCCTAAGGATCCATCCGATAAAATTGTTTTGCAGATAGAAGATATAAAACCATTAGATGTCTTTTACAGTCCCAAACATAGGGCTGTAGTAAAAAGAAAAAATAAAAGGGGAAGACTTGATCAATCTTCCCTTTTACCTGTATAAACAGAGATGGCTAATGTGGTATGGAAAGACGAATTCAATCCTTCCAAAGACCTCACAAAACTTTCTCAATATGCCGGAGCTTACTCGGCAACTACTATGGATAAAGCATCAGAAGTAAGAAATTTACTAAAGGAAAAAGACCAAACAATTGTTTCCTTACAGTCACAGGTATCCGAGAGACAACAAAGAATAGAACAGTTAGTACATCAGCTAGCAGAACAATAGTAGATAAACAATCAATTAAATGAACAATTGATCAAAGAGAAGTAGAGGATAGATCAGAGCGCAGCGACGAAACAAAAAGAATTATCCGCAGCATTAGCCAAGCTGAAGACAATGAATGAACAAATGAGTAAGACAAAACATGAGAAAATCACTCAACAATCACAATAGGTAGAAAAATTCAAAGGTCTTCCTCAACTAGTAGATTTCAGGTCGGAAGCTCTCCAGCTCAATAAAGCATTGATTACACAGTTAAAATTGCTATGTCATAATATTTCCCTGGTTGAGTCCCTCTGTGAGATTACTTCATCAATATTTGACAAATCAGTCGACGCTAGGCAGGATTTGGAACAGGCCAATGAGACTTTAACAAAATTTCTTGCTTGGCAAGAAACCAATGAAGGGCAAGCCATGAATCTATGTAAAATCTTAGAGTCACATAAAGAAATCATTTTCCTATAATGGCAGTCACAATTGATGAAAGCAGAAAGAGAAACATCAAGATGCAGATTATCAACCAGTAATTTAATTGAGTTAATCAACAATACTCTTCAACAATACTCTTCATGCTTGTAATCATGCCTATAATCCCAAGGAGGCATGGTCTTCTTCAACCTGCACACAAGTTTCTCCTTCCCTTTCACTTCATATCCTTGTGGCTGCTGCATATATATCTCTTCCTCCAAATCCCCATGGAGAAAGGCCGTCTTTACATCTAACTGCTCAAGATGTAAATCTTCAACTGCTACAAGACTCAAAATAGTTCTGATTGAAGTCATTTTACAACAGGAGAAAATATTTCATCAAAATCAATACCTTTCTTCTGTGCAAACCCCTTCACCACAAGTCTAGCTTTGTACCTTTGTTTTCCTCCATCTTCTTCCTTCAACTTGTAAACCCATTTTTTCTTCAATGTAGTTTTTCGTGCAGGCAACCTGACTAAATCCCAAGTCTGGTTATGCATTAAGGAGTCCATCTCTTCTTCCATGGCTACCTCCCACTTCTTCCTGCTTTCAACCTGCATTGCTTCTTCATAACATTCGGGTTCACCGGAATCAGTCAACAATCAATAATATAATGAAGGAGAGTATCGTTCAGGGGGTCTACTTATCCTGGTAGATCTTCTAACACCACTTTCAGGTGCTTCGGGTGCCTGTTGTAGTCGTGATGGTTGTTGTTATTGTGGTTGTTGATTATTATTATTTTCAGGCACCTTTACTTTTTCAGTGATTTCATCAGGAACTGCATATTCCTTGTTTTTTCCTATTTCTTTTCCTGCAACTGATTCTTATACAAGAACTTTTCATTGAATATTACATCTCTGCTCCTAATGATTTTTGTGATTTTCATAATCATATAAGCGATAACCAAAATCATTAACACCATATCCAATAAAGGTACATTTCTTTGACTTTGCTTCAAGCTTTGTTCTATTTTCTTTATCAATATGGACAAAGGCCTCACAACCAAAAGGCTTTAAAATAGAGTATTTTACCTTTTTACCTGTCCATGCTTCCTCTGGAACACCACCATCCAAGGAACTTGAAGGCCCTCTGTTTATTAGATAAACAGCAGTATCTACAGCATCTGCCCAAAACTTTAAAGGCAATCCTGCATGCAATCTCATGCACCTTGCACGCTCCATGATTGTCCTGTTCATCCTTTCTGACACACCATTTTCTTGTGGTGTTCTTGGAACTGTCTTTTCTCTACGAATTCCATGCTCTGAACAGTACCTATCAAACTCTCTACTGCAATATTCACCTCCATTGTCTGATCTAAGACACTTCAATTTCTTTCCTATCTCAATCTCAACCAAAGCTTTCCATTTCTTAAACGTATCAAATACATCAGATTTATTCTTAATACAATAAGTCCATGTTTTTCTAGTTGCATCATCAATAAAAGTAACATAATAATGAGAGCCACCGAGAGATGATACCTGAGCAGGTCCCCATACATCTGTATGCACAAGCTCCAATTTTTTCATTCTTCTTTTCTTTCCCAACTCTGGGAAATATGACTCTCTTCTGTTTTCCATAAATGCAATTCTCACAGAAGTCCAAATCAACATTCTTCAAACCCGGCCACAAATTCCTTGAGTGAAGAATCTTCATTCCTTTTTCACTCATGTGTCCAAGCCTATGATGCCATAATGCTGCATCTTCTCCTTTGGAAGTTAAAGCATTAATAGAGTTAGAAATACCATTGCATAAATACAATGTACCAACCTTTTGGCCTTTTGCTATTACCAGGGCTCCTTTGGTGACCTTCCACCAAGCTTTATATGTGAAAGTTGTCACACAACCTTCACCACCTAATTGCCCTGTTGAAATCAGATTTTCTTTAGATCTAGAACATGCCTTACCTCTTTTAGTAGCCATTGGTTTCCATTTTGTTGTTTTACAAGAACCTTACGCATTCCAACAA
>APFE030891800.1:12097-28955 GCA_000404065.3 Pinus taeda
GTTTAATTCAATAATAACAATAATAATAACTTTTTGATATTAATATTAAATTTAATAAGGTTTCTGCATGACATGATAACAAAAATTCTAATAAGATTTGAAATTTTAAAATGAGGTAAAAGCTTAATTTTAGATTATTCAAATTTCGATTGAGCCCTTGTTAACCACATATATCTCTCGATTTATGGCTTATGAAACCCTCATTCAAAATATTTGAATTTGAAATTTAAGCTCTCGACCAAGCACTTTAAGCCCTTGATTGAGCCTCTTAAATCCTAAAATCCACAATATCAACACCCTTTCTGCAAAATTTCATGCAACACCATTTTGTACCCTAGCGGACTTGGGGCTAAATTTTTCCTTAGGTGGCAGAGTTGGTCATGTTGGATTCATGAAGGAATCCTTGGCATATGAGTTTGACATTTTCAAATTCATGTGATATTTTTCATCTAATTTCTTTTAAACATAATGTTTGATTTATTTTTGAAAATTTTTAAATTGGCTGAATAAAAAATTAATATCATAAAATATACACAATGAAAAAAATTCAAAAAATACCACTATCTTCATTTATGAGTCATCTTCAAAATGGTAATTTTTGTTTTTCAATTTATTTAAATAGTTGAAAAAAACCTTATGTGAACAAATGTGTCTATAAAATGAACTTACATATTACTCACCCTTTGAAAATAAACAAAAACAATATATTTGCATTAAAAACTTAATATGAAAAAGCTTAACTCTTTCTTAGTAGATTCAGACAGCTCATTATATATATGATATATATATTATATATATATATATAATAATTATATATATATATATATGAAGTTTTATATATAATTATATATATATTTTAATTGCACATTTTAGATTAAGTTATGCTACATAAACATGTACATACCTCTTAAGATGTGTGAAAATTTGCAAGGGCAAGTGTTTTATTTAATGGAAAATTGACATATTATACAACAATAAATATTTTTTAAAAAAATATCATTACGACAACAACATAATTCTTCACAATTTGTCTTTTTACTCAGAGTCAAAATTCACAGTGCTTATATGAATTTTGAGGGCTTCAATTTGATAAAAGAGAAAAAACTTGAAAGTTCATCGCGACATTTGGCCCAAAAGTGTAACCCATCTTCATGATTTCACCGAAAGGAAATAATTGAAACAACAACAAAATATGGGTTTTGTTACATGTTTTGTTGATGGTTGAGTTGGTTTTAATGAATTGTAGTAACCTATTTCTAGGTTTAAATTTTTGACTATGTTTTGTGAAGGATTAGGGTTTCTACAACTTCCAAGAAGGGTCAAAATTGTTGATCCAAGTTGTAGGAGATTAGGTTGCAACATCAAGTTACAGGAAGTGTGAGTATTCTGTTTGGACCTCGTTGACATTGAAGTGACTTTTCTTTCTCAGGGAAGAGTGTCGGAAGAGGTTGTCTTAGGGTTTTACTACAACAGCTGCTAGGTCAAAGTTACAAGTCGAGTTACAGTATTGACGTTGGCAGTTTAAAATTGTAGTTTAAACTTGGTTGGTGCATAATCAAGGAAGGACTTGTTTGAGGGCTGACTTGGTACTTAGAGGAGGGCTTGGTCTAGGGTTTGGGCCTTTATCGTCTCATTTGAAGTAGATTCTATAACGAGAGAAGATTTTTCTAGGTTTTCCCATTGGAGGGGTTTTTCCCTGGTTGAGAGCCAAATTTCTGTGTCCTTTGTTGCTAGTATTTTTGTTCTTGATATTTGTTTGATGAAAAGATCTAAAAAAAGAACATAAGAAGACTAACTAAGTTTAAATAAAATATTAAGGTTAAGGAAAATTGGAAATAATAAGTTGCCATATTGCATTTTTCCAACAAAAGTTACATGATAGTGAAGTCCTTTTCATTAAACAATATAAATGCAGGTCACAATTTCTTAGTTCTTGATAAAAGAATATTGTATATGTTAGAGATAATAATAGTTAATATCTTCATATTTGTAGCATGTTTTTGGGATATCTTGGGTTAAGTATGTCTTTATTTTGTGAAGGGATTAACTAATATTCTCTTTAACATATATAGGATTCTCTTAATATTTACTCAACAAATATGAAATTGCGACTTGCATATATATATTTTTAATGGGAAGGACTTCACTATCATTTTTGGTATATTGATGTTAAAACATTCTTTTAAAACAATAAAAATTTCAAATAATGCTTCCCACATGGTATAGAATAGTTGGTGAATGAGTACCTTATAAAGGAATTCATCACGTAATGGTTAGTTGTCCAAAATCCCATGGATGTCCCACTTTCCTAACCCTCAACTAGAGGTTATAGGGGTATTATTCACTAAAACCTATAATGGTAATAGTCAGAATCAACCCACTAATGAACCCTCCAACCTAGTTACATATTCCACTAATAGTAATAATAATAATAATAATAATAATTATTATTATTATTATTATTATTATTATTATTATCATATAACTAGAAATTGCACCACATATTGCAAAGGAAACATCATAAGGCAGTAGCATAAGAAAGAGTAGCATAGAAAAAAGAATATGTTGCATAAAAGGAGCCATCGTGAAGGAATGAGAGGAAAATTTTTCTTCCATGGAACCAAGTCATGGAGGTTTCAAAGAAATTGATGATAAGAGTGATCAAAGGTAGACACTCTAGAATGCTAGGAAGAAGCAAAGAAGAGGTAGTTCCAAGGGTTGAACCCTCCTGTAACACCAAATCGTTATCAATGCACATTATATGTAACCAACATAATATGTTCACATATATATAAAAAAATAGTACATATATTGAATTAGGCAATTGGGGGTGAAAATCCTTTGGTGATTGATATCAGATGGAAAATATTGGTGGAAATTGATTCTTCACAAAAAAACCTCCATTCCACTTCGCTACACAGTGTATACATGAAGCTTCATTATATAAAAGCATCAACAATTTGGGAACACTACACTAATACCTTCAATAACACAACTTAAAATGGTCAAACATATTTAGTTCACTAACTAGTCCTCTTCAGATTCAGACTCAGTGCTTCTAAGCCACTCAACAAATGGCTTAACATTTTTCCACATTAAAGAGTTATTGCCTTGGGCACCCAAAGCATGATTATCATACCACTAGAAAATAACATTTTCTAATATGTCATCATCATATAAAACTTTCAGAATCAAATAAACCTCCTTGACTACATCTGCACTAGCATGCTTACAAAAAGCACCAATTTCATTCAATAACAACTACTAGGAATCTTCATTCTAAAAAGCTTCGGACAAGTAAATCTTTCTCTTTGTAGCCTCCTTGCAAAATCCATTGCTAACACATTTTTAAGGCCCTAAAACAATGGAATCATCACTTCGTGAGGAGAACCCCTAAGATATTGTATGTACTCTACCAACTAATTAGGAGACTTTCCCCTTTGAAGAAAATCATTAAAATCAACAAGAAGCTTAGTGGAAATGCTTAGCCCTTTAACTACAATTTTTTCTCATCAAGAACACTCTCTTCCTCCTTGTTGTCACTCTCTAGCATACGTTTCATGGATTTCTTACCATTCTCAACAATAGGCTTGCTCTCAGTCTTAGCCATTGTGTTCTATTTGAAACAGTCTTCCCCATAACCTTCACATCAGTACGTTTCTTTGTACCTTCTTTGGGTATAATTAAAATCACAATTTCACTAGTAGCAAGACTTAGTTGTGTTATCACTCAAAATTTTCTCTAGAAGTTATTAGAAGAAAGAAAATGACCGAGGTAACCACAAACCAAATTATAGGCTTAGGATCTAGCCAACCTAAGTCCAGAGAGGGCTCTCTTTATATGATTTAGCCTTGTTTTGCTGGGATTTTAGGCTAGTTCTCAAGGTTTAGGGGGTTTTGATTTGTATTGAAGATTGGGTGGTGGGGTTCTTGAAACAAATGGATAGAATGATGTCTTTAGACCATTGGGAATATGGAGTCAAAAGAAGGGCAACAAAACTAGATCAACTCACTAAAGGGAATGTTCAAAGGGAAAGATAGCAGAGTAGAGTGCAGGTCTTTAGACCAGAGGGATGGAAAAGGTTTTAACCAGGGTGAGAGAATAATTAAGAATTTTCAGACTGGGATTGAAATGAGGAAGAGAGGGTAATTGGAATAAAGGGCAATTAAGAATCCTTTGCTATAGATTAAAAGAAACAACCTAAACTAAGGAGCAATTAAGAATTCCTTAACTTATATTATTTGTAGAAAACATATATTTTCCTAATTGTTATAGTAGAGTGTAATTAAACAAATTTTGATACAATATTCCAATTATGGCATTCAGATTTAGTTCAACAGTATGAAAAACTTTAAGAGATAACAACAACGTGAGAAGATACTTGTCTACACTTTGCTCTGCACATGAATCCTTTGAAAAATCAGGTCTTTATTCATCAATCCAACTTTCTGGTTTAGTCAATGCTCCAATGGCTTTATAGTGTTTTGATCAAGAAATCTATATAAATGTCTAGAATCCACCCTACATACTTTGAATTGTGAAGTATTTATACTAAGGTGTTATTACAAATATCTCAAACTGACTTGAGATTTAATCTAGGAAATACAAATATCTTCTCGCAGGGAGATAGACGTAGCTAATGAATTGCTTTCATGTTGTCCCTTTTATTGTGGTATTATTGGATGTTGATTTGAAAATGGAATGTACTTGAAATAGGGTGCAAGTTATCCATTTTCATTTATGTAAATGAGTGCACACATACTCCAAGTTTAAATCTGAAAATGTGATAACTTCTTATTTCTAATACAAGGATAGACTATAGGGGTGTTTACTAGATATGTCACCTCTAAAGAGAGGATGAGATATAGAAGCTACTTGGCCCTCTACAGAATCTACCTAAAGAAATAATAGAAGTAACACTCAAATTTAATTAAAAAAGACCTTGCTTGAACTTGACGTTATGCAGAATTTTACCTTGAAAGAGGTGTATGCATTTTCTTATGTTTATGTGTTTTAACTTGATTTGTTTCAGCTGATATTAAACATTTATATTAGACATATAAGGCAGCAAATAAACATCACACATGACAACAAATTTAATAAGGAGTTCACCCCAATCTCATGGGCTACATCTCCTATGAGCTCTAGTCAACTAGACTTGGCTCTTTGGGATTATGGCTTGAATTCTTTTACAAATTCCATACTCAACTCCAAAAGGTTATTGACTGAAACTATGGGCTTAGAAAAACCATATACATCCCTGTCATGGTTGTCCTCTTTGTGCAGGTAGATCTAGGCTCCCTTGGACTTGATTCCTTCAGCATGTGCACTAAGCTTCCCTAAGCTTCTTAATGGTACAAACTCCTTCAGAATGCTTCAAATGTCTCTAAAACCTTTGCTAGTGTCTCTAGCACATATCTGACATCAACAAATGACTGTTCATTTGCTCAAAATGAGCAATGCATCCCCGATCTAGGCCTTCCTTCATGGATGGCTCTCGGCTGCCTAAAACTTCCCTTTAGTCTCTCGGCCTTTAGAGGTCTCCAAATGGTTTTGAAAACACCTTCATTGGATTCAAAAGGTTCATTACAGTAGAAATAGACTTTTTTTCCACCTCCAATGGCTACACGCAACCCAATGCAGCTCCAACATTGAACAGGCCCTAGTGGCTCCTGGAACTTTCCTGAAGCAAAAACACCTAAAGGTGACATGTGTTTGCTATGAAACCTATGCCAATGGCTCCAGAATGTCGAAGAGACCCAAAATTGAAAAACAATTTTTCTCAAAAGGCCTTTCCTAGCCAAAGTTATGGCACATGCATGTACTGCCAGTCAACCCCTGAAGAAACTCAAGTTAACTTTAGTTAAGGGCCAAATAAGCTCGCCAAATATGGCGGGACCACCAAATGTTGCGGGACCACCAAAAATGGTGCCACCACTGAAACCACCGCTAATTGGATTGTTAGTTAACTGCCAGAAAATTTGTGCATGTGACCACATTTGGCTGACTGACAGTTTTCCTCGGATTTTGTGCTGACTATTCAAACCTTTAAATAAAAGTTTGGCCCATTCCATTTCAAACCTGGCCTTTCTCATGTAATGGTAAGTTGTTGTTCTTTTGTACATGAGGTCGTGGGTTCAAAACTTAGATCCGCCATAATCTTTTATATGCCATACCAAACCCATATTCTGACGTCACCCATACCACGTGGCAGCTTCCAGGCCCGCCACATGGCAACATTCTATTGGCTGCCAGAAATGGAATATTTCAAGAATATTCCTAAGAATATTATAAGAAATATTCACAAAAATATTATAAAGGAATATTTTGCCGAATATTTCTATTTTAATTTTTAATTTTTAAATCAAAATTAAAGGTCATTGGGTGATTTTCAAATTGGAATAACTTCTGCATACGGTGTCCGTTTTTCAAACTGTTCATGGCATTGGAATCAGGAGGACGAGATCTATCCAATCATTTAGGTTCCAAGTGAATTTGAGCACTTCAAATTTTTGAGTTTTTTTCCTAGCTCGGACTTGAGCTCCTGTTCAACTGTTATGGTTTGTTTTAGCTCTTTATTCTCTTTGTTGTTTGAATCATTACGCTGGAGGCTTTAGTTACTTTTGTCTTTCATCTAATACTCTCTGCCACTAATACTCTTTCACTCTGATGACCTTTCTTTACTTTTCATTGTGTTTCTTCCTTTTACTGCACATTTGACCTTTTACTGTGTTTTTTAACAACAAATCCCTTTTTTTTGTGTATCAGCATCAAGAATTGGATTTTGATCAAGTCTCAGCATGTTTTATTCATTTGTCTTCTAACTGCATCTTTGGTTTGGTTCCTCTGTTTTAACTATCTATGTCTCTGTGTAGGTTGTCTTCTTCTCGACTCTATGTGTAATTGTCTTCATCTTCTTTCCTTGTATATTGGTCTTCTTCTTTTGAATTAGGATTTTAATAGGTTTCTTGGTCATGTCTTGGAGGAAACAAGTTCTGCAACTAGTATCAGAACTATTTATCCAAGCTCTGGCTTCATCTGATAACCTGAAAAATTCAATAATAATTGAGAAAATGTTGGTCAGCTGGAAGGGACTTGATGGATTTATTTGCACAGGGATGCTTGGGGAAGGGGTCATAGTAGAGTTTTGGACATAATTGGAGGTGAAATCGCATCACAAAGGTTCAGGGTGGCGATGAAGGGTTTTATGGGTTTATATTGTAAAACAGGCAAAATGTGTGAAAACATGGGTTTCGTAGGTTTTAAAGCTTAATGGGAAAATATTTGAAAATGGTGTGAAATTCACATTTTATGGAGGATAGGCTGTTTATCATAATGGTGGGGAGGCGGTTTTGAGAGTCATCGCACTGCTTTTGTGGCATGGGTGGTTTTTAGGAGGGGTCATCTAATGTGCATTAGAGCGTGACACGTAGCCATCGGGGGGTCGGGGAAAAGCACCTTATTGGGTGGGGAAAGGTAGGCTATCGAGCTCAACTGATATGGTTGTGGTCCATTATATCTGGGTGATTGTGATCTGATGGTAGTCGGGTGGAGAAGCTGCACGGAGGAAATGAACGGGAGTTGAGTGGGGGCCCAGGGGTTTTAATCAAAGTGGTTTGGGATTAGTTTAGGGATTAATTCTATATTAGGAGATTGGTTGGGGCTTAATTATAGGATTAGGGAATTAGGTGAGGTCAATAATAGGGTTAATTTAAGTTTATTGGGATTAGGTAAACTAAGTAAAGTTGTATCGGGATATGGGTATTTCTATTAGCTTTTATTAAGACTGGGGGTTGGGGTATTTTAATTAGGGATTTAGTTTATTTATGGGAAAAGGGTTATAATAGGATTTATATAATAATGTTAACAATTAATATGAAATGAGCAGAGTGAGGTTTTTCCTTAGTAAAAAGGGTAAAAGGTATGCGTTCACACATTTGGCTTTATACTTAGGAAAAAGGCTTTTTGTTGGGTTTTTGAGCGGAAAGGGGTTTATATTGGGGGTATTTACTTTTCCTAGGTAAAAAGGTATTTAACCTTAGGAAAAGGGGTTTTATTAGGGTGATGAGGGGAAATGGCTTGTATGAAGGGGGAATGATTTTATGAAGGGGATTCTAGCACTTGAATCCATAAGTCATTAAGTTGAGGGTCCGGTCCCACCAAAAGTCAGAGAAATGCTCTGAGTCTCTTTGACTCTTAGGATTAAAAGTACTTAGAACATATTTGTGGATAATAAATTAGTAACTAAAGGGGAAAAGTGAATGAGGGGGAGTTAATCATATGAACTTGCAAACCTTTGTCTGTGTCTTCATAGCTGACCGTACATGTTGAAAGATGTATCTAAGCAAGATGCATGTTCTTTGATCTAAGTAACTTTGTAATTCAACAACCTTTCTTCTACTTACCCATTTCTTACCTCTAATCTTCTTCATTTCTTAGGATGCATTTAGGCTAGAAAACTCGTATTCATCTATTTTTCTTTTGTAAAGTAACGTATCTATTCTAACCTTATATCATCCAAGGGCTCGGATTAAGCTTATGAGCTCCTTTTATTATCAATACCTAACTATGATCTGCCAAGATTAAACTATTTGGTCAGACTTTATTCTCCAATCTATAAACATAAAATTCAAAGCATGAAATAACCAAGATTAAACAATTTGATTACCATGCCACATGAATAACAAGTTGCACACAATCATTATTATGCATAAAAGTAAATAGTAGTGGCATTTGGACTTGCACACTTTCAAGGTCTTTTTTGTTTTTGGGGTTCATATACTTTCATTTTATGTTGACCTTCTCTTATTCTTTTGTCCTTTGATTTTTCTTTTAGGACATACCCTCTTTATATTTTTTTATTTTTTTATAATATGGAAAACATTTGCAGAAAGCAAAGGTATGTACAATATTACAAGGATTAACCTTAGTCATCCAAAATTATGACTCTTATTGGTATAGGAAGAGAACATTGACTCCACTTGGGGAGGGCATTCCTTGTGAAATGTCAAGAACTTTAGAGATCAGTAGCCTTTTGAATAGTTGTTACTGTTTCCTTGCAAAGTGTCCTTCTATGAATCGGAATTATTAATACTTATGATAGGGGACCTTTTAAAGCTTAGGGCCTTCTCTTCGAGCTTCAACTTCAGAGATCATTATCCAATCCAAACTAGACTTTTGAAAATAGAATATATACAAATGAAAATTAGTAATTAGGTTCAAGGTAATGTTTCAGCGTTCGACCATTCATTGGCCCACCTTCTACATTTGTACCATCAATTTCTCTTAAGAAAAAAACATTATGTCCTCTATAAGCATAATAACATAGGGACCTTTCCATAGGAAATCAAATTTCCCATGTTTTCCTTTATTTTCCCTTCTTGAGTCCCACTTGAGCACTTTGTCACTAATGTAGAAGTCTTCAGCCTTGGTTCTCTTATCAAAAATCTTCTTAATCTTTTCTTGCACAACGTGAGACTTGACATAGACCTTGATCCAGGTGGCTCCAGAAAGACACACATGACAAAGAGGCTTATTAACACTTGAAAATCAAAGTGTTCAAAATGATGTCAACCCATAACTAGAGCATAGATATCGTCATCCTGATTGTGGAGGCATGAACAATTTGTCAATCCGAGTTTGGATGCAGAAGTTATCGCGAAAATAGTTCACCTTTATTCCTTTGGAAATAAGGAATTTTCCCCTAAAAATGGATTTAAAGCCTTATAAGGAAAATCACATCGGAATAAGTGCAAAGGGCAGACTTAAGGTGGGCCTTTAGAACCCTCGATCAACGAACAGAGTCGGGGGTAGGCAATTGGTGATATCAAGGCTTTAGAACCTGGGACGTGCGATTTGCGATTGCAGATATGGACGATTGGAATGATCGACCATCGATGATCAGAGTGATCGGCGTCAGTGGATGCCAAAGGCAGAACCTCGAGCCACAATGATTGCGATATGTGATGTGATCGCAGCCATCGGATTAGAAACCGATCAATGACCATGATTAAATCGACGATCGAGAGATCGACGATCCCGATACCAAGGGGCAATGTGATAGAGATAGAGATACAATCTGGACTATCTGATTAGGAACAGATCAACGGTCTAGATCTAATTGGCATATCAGTGATCGATGGATCAGTGAATCGACGATCCCCCAATATATAGGGTCAATGACCTCAGCGATATGTGATTGCGATATAGCATGGACTCGATGGGTTTATGGACCGATTTAATATATTTTGAAGTCTAGCTTTATAGCTTTTTTCACATTTTTCATAGTTTTTTGTGTATTTGTCTATTTTAACAGAAAAAGTCATTTTTGTGGTTTTGTTGTGTTATTTGAACCTTCTGTTCAAACGACTTCTATTCTAAACCAACAGACCCCGGTTTTTAAGTAGCCTTGTCAAAACGTGTTATAAAACATGACATTGCAAAGAGCTCGAGCGGTCTGAATGCTGAATGCAAAGAGCCAAGGTGAGGCAGAGTGCCCGAGAGCCTGTGTGCTAAAGGGAGACTGGGCCAGAGAGCCGAGAACCTGTGTTGGGGAGTGCTAGGGAGTGTTGGGTAACGGAAGCCTCGCGCAATGGCTATGGGTCTCGAAGCCCACAATTTTGGGTAAAAGCAAGGTAAAGACTCTGCAATATGCATGGAGTGTGAGTTGTAATAAGTCAAAGTCAAAAGGGTAGTCCTCCCAAAAATAATGTAAAGAAACATAAGATAAGTCGGCCTGCCCATGGATCACAGTCCATGGAAAGGTATAAATAGAGCAAGGCTCTATGGGTAGAGTAGTTAAGTTTTGTTGGATGATCTTGGATCTAAAATGTGATGGATTTTTGATAGAAGCAGTTTGGAAGCATCTGTAAGTCTGAGTCAAGGATTTGGATATAGGATAGAGGATCTGCATCTATGTGCGTAGAGGCCTGAAAGAGTTCGCAGCTGTGTGCACAGACCCCTATAGCTGGGTGTACAGGGTGGATCCAGATGTACTGGTGTGAAGTGGAAGTAAAGATAAGTTCATTCTGAAATATAATTGTGATCTCTGAATTATCGTGAATTTGGCAATTTGTATGGTGAATAAAGCTATTTTGGTCTATGCGCATTAATTATTGAATACTTGTGAATCTGGTTTTAATCTTAATACGTGAACTGAATAAAAGTGATAAATGTTTGCTTAAAGACCATTTTAAAGTAGATCTGAGTTGCAATACTTCATCCTCTAGAGTAAATCTGTAGAACTGCGCAAGGTATTCAGAATTCGCGTTAATATAGTAAATCATGAAGCTGTAGAGTAGAGTGCGAAATGTCCAAACCACATCCAGACATCCCAAGGGTGCAGAAACTTGGTTCTAGTACCCTCCCCTGCTACCTTGGGTGAGACCTCAGTTCGTGCTTCGCAGGCTATTGCCAAAAGGGTCGGTAGCTGTGGGATTTGCTTGGCTAAATAATTCTTCTGACCCTGGGTTAGGCCCATATAAGCCAAAAAATGGTTCTGTTACCAGGACAGGGATCTGCCTAAGGTTTGTTTGATGTGGGAAGACTGGAACCATACAAAGAAGGAGATTGAAGAGTGGTGGGATCTAAAACTCCACAAGTCCGTAGTTCAAGAAAATAGAAACCCGTGAGTATCAGAAGAAGATTGGCTAGACTGGTATATATTCATAGATATTCATGAGATATTCTTTGCATCATTCCTGGTAGAGTTGTATGAATGGACCACAAAGCTAGCTGACAGCGTGGGAAGGTGCAGATTGGACCAGCCTATTATGTGGACCCCGGAATTGGTGCTTATGCTAGAAGCCATTGAGGATAAAATTGTGCGCTATAGATCATTGGCTGGATTAGGTAATAGGAGGATTTATCACTGAGTTCGTGATAGATACTATTGTGAGCTATAGCGAAGTGGAAAGGTGGTTTCTTCAAGGACCTCAGGGTAGGTATATCAAATCATTGAACACTTGGATTAAGACGCTGTTATGTGAAAAATAGATTATGCGCATCTATTGATGTCTGGAGTAACGCAGAGCAGAAGAGGTTATGGCGTAACAAGAGGAGTAGAAAATAGTTCTTTAGAATCCATTTCCCAGGAAAGCGAGGAGGAGCTTGCGAGGTTCTCACCAGGAAGTGTGGTCTGGTTGATCAAGGAGTGCTTCCTATTGATACCGACCCCATCTACACCACCACCTGCGTCACCGACATCAAACCCATCCACCCCAAAACTGATCCCACTTTCAACTCTACCACTGCTGAAAGTCAGGATGACGAGCGCAATCCAGCTACCAACGTTTAATGGGATGGGAAATGAGGAACCGGGTAGGTTATGGTTTGTGATAAAATTTGTATGGGATGCTCAAGGCATCACAGACAAGAACATCAAGAAGGTTACCCTGGTTAGTGTTCTGCAAGACCGTGCATTGACCTGGTACATGAAATATTCAAGTGATCACCCCAATGAAGGATTAGTAGCAATCCAGGAGGCACTAAATAAGGAATTTGGGTGACCGAAGTCGGAAGCACAGTCAGCTATTCGATTCAAAGAAATTGTAATGATGCCTGGTGAAACCCCGTGGGATTTAGATCAGAGGTTGAAAAGTACCATCTACGAGGCCAACATGACACTGACAGATGAGCAGCACCGCACTTGGTTTATCGCATCATTAACGTCATATCTAAGATCGGCTCTAACGTAGCAAAAGATCTCAACCCAAGCCAAAGCACTAGAGGCAGCAATGCAACTGCACGAAACCCTAATACAGGACCCAGGGTTGGGAGTACAACAAATCCAAGTGCAAATACAAAACTTATGTCTGGAGATGCGAAGCTTAAAACAAGGATAGGTTCCTAGGACCGAGGTACGGGAAGAAGTATGGTGTATCAAATGTAAGGGACTAGCTCACGACAAAGACCACTATCCAATCTTTATGAAACCTATGATAGGAGGGGGACCCATAATGTTGCGACAAAAGGTACATGTTGGGCCAAGCATAGAACCCGCACTCTGGTGTGCAATTTGTGAAGTAGGAGGAAAGAATGCCATGGAAAATTGTCACCTATTGCCAAGCTTACAACAACCCCCTCCTCAACACTTATTTTTTAACTTCTACAGAACGATGGGCCACGAGGAAAGAAATTGTCGTAGTTACGAAATGTTGATGGATCGAACACCTATGTATAGGATGCAAATAGAGGCACACATGTAGGATTCCACCACACCATTCATACAGGGAGGGTACCAGGGGCATAGACGGGGTCGTGAAGGCATGGGACCTGGGTAGGGACAAGGGCAATTAATTTGCTACAATTGTGGAGGGCCAGGGAATTACACATGGGATTGCATGAATCCGACCAAAGCCTGTTGGCCTTATTGCTACCAATTTGACCATGAAGTAGTTGATTGCCCCACGCAGATTTCTTAGATGTGTGAAAATGGGGTGCTCTCAACCAACCCCACTTAGAGTGTCAAGATGATGAAGGTTGAACCCCATGCAAAGGAACCGAATATAAATATGATGCTCCGAAGTGGCGCGACCATTGGGGAAGATAAGGGGAACTAGCCAGAAACGGATGCATGGGTCCGTAAGGTCCCCCCAAAATAGCCAAACTTTGATTTAGAGCATGCAAAGGAAACCTTTATGGAAGCCAAGAAGAGCTTAGCAGAAGCCTCTACGTTAGGGAGTAAGGATCAATTCAGATCAGAGAAGGATACATCTATGCTAACTACCTTCCTAGAAGCATGCATGAACTTACTAAGTGATGCCAAAGTGGTAAGGGGGCTACAGGAATTGATAACTTGGTGCGCGAGAGTGGATGAACCTCGAATGATCCGAAAATTAGGAAAACATGCTTTGTGCACTGGGTGGGAAATGCAACTAACAGTCCAGATCGGGGACTATGAGATGGATCAGGTTGTTTTTGATTCGGGGTCTGATGTAAATGTCTTACCGAAGCAGAATTGGGAATGAATGGGTAGGCCTCCACTACAAATGGTAGCCAATTCAACTAAGGATGGCTAACCAACAAAAGATTCTGCCTATGGTATTCCTGCATGGAGTTACAGTAGACATCGATGGTGCTAGCACCTAGATTGATTTTGAGGTTATCGAAATTGTGGATGATAGTAACCCATATCTTGCACTGTTAGGAATAGATTGGGCGACAGATATGAATGGAGTCATAAATCTCAAGAAACACAAAATAATCTTTGAAAAGAAATCTCTCTACGTGGTGGTCCCATTGGACCCAGTAGAAGGGGCATGATATACCCAGCCCATGTGCGACGTAGACAATGATGGCGAGCTGGACTATATTTACCAAATTACTATGCAAGATTAGGATAGGGTCAATCTGACAGCAGATGGTCGACTCTCATGGGACCGCGATAATTCTTGCACGTCAGACTCTAATGAAGAGGTTGAACGATGGGAGAACCAGCTACATGAAGTCACCACACTCAATTGTAACTGGATGGTGACAGTGGGAGTAGAGGAAACGCCGAAAACATTTCGTGCAGCTACTACTTCCGGATAGAGGGTCACTCTAAAGATGTGAATGACAGGTTGCAGATGTTGAAGGAAAGTGCGTACATGGCTGGAAGCATGAAGCAAAGTACGTATTCCTTGCCAGTCGAGGCTAAAGGTGTATGAGGTGCTGACATCTACCCAGCCTAGAAGTAGTAGCTTGAAGCTCCCTCAACATACCAACACCAGGGTTAGCAGAGGCTTAGGGAAGTTGTAGATACCACGAGTATGCTAGGCTTACAATTGCCAAAAGAAGGTAGCTCAGAAAATACTAAGTGGTCATGGACCTTCCAACATCAATAAACGGGGGTTACTGCTAAAGACGAAAAGTACACTGCGAAGCAGAGGGGCTCCGGAACATGTTGCGACATTGCTACATGGCTGGACCGCACTCACGAAATAATATAAACCATAGACTGATTACCCAGATGCTTCAGAAGTTCTCATAGCATGGGCTAGCAGGGATGAGCCGAACACGTACTAAAGGTGCAAACACCTGACTAGCAGTAGAAACTACAGTCTCAGTGCCTTGGGCAGTTGAAAGAAGGCATGTGAGTATAAACTAATCTGCGGAAAGCCGGCATGGAAAAAGGAATCGTCCCCAAGCTAAGTGCCTCAAGGATAGCGCTACTGTGGGGAAAAGTCAAAAGATAACTGTTAGCCACATGGGCCTTGACAAGTTAGTCAGATCACATCAGATAGGAGTGGGTAGCGGGACATCAAGGCAGAAGTTCTGGACAAGATACACAAAGATTTACCAACTTGTATTGCAAAGCAGTGGAAGAGATTTTTTCAAATCTCATAGTGTGTGGTCAATGCTGGATTTTTGGTGCTTTAAACTAGAAAAAAATAGCAAGTATGCAGCTATTAGGCACTCCATGAGCATTATGTCAAGAACCCTAGCACGAGTCACCGAAGAAATGCAGTTGAGTCACAAAGAGCCTTCTCAAGTTCTGGAATTTCCTAAATCCCCACACACCCTACAACCTAGGAAGAACAAACAGAAGATGGGTGCAGTCCCGGTCTCCCCAAGATTCAACAAATGCTTGACACTTGATGGAGGTAAAATAGTGATTGACGAACCTGCTGAGGAGGAGGACGACCTACAAGACCTAATTGATCAAATTTACATGTAGACAGAGGAAGAAGAACCTGCGTTCCAGTTCCTGCCGTTACCCCCGTATCTTTCTCCTTGGACCGGGATGACCAAGCTAGCAAAGGACGTAGACGCTGCAAAAACTACACTCTAGAGTCTACTTCTTCCAGAAGATATAAGGTTTGAAGGATTGCAATGGGGCATGTTCCAAGCGCCAAATTCGAAGATTGGGACCTGGCAGATAGTGACAAGTTCCCGGAACTAGCCGAAGGCATGCTATTGCCACAGAAGTGGTTACTAAGTGTGGAGAGGGCTAGACTGCTGAACCTCAGGTGGATAGCTCACTGTCACCGCACGACCATCACCATATTTGTGATTCAATAGCTGCTAGGTCTCATCCATGATGGATATATATAGTTGCAAGAATCGATCCCAATCAGAGTCGACCTAATCCACTGGATTACACACTTGCCATATAAAGGGAATAATCCCGCAGAAATAGTTGTAGCCAGTAGTGAGGGAGGCCTCACTGAAACAGCCAAGGCAAAGTACCATCTGGAAAAAGGGAAGCGAGGGTATGTCATAGCAAGCATCAGCGACCACGCAATATGAGTCTCCACTCATATCCTAGTCAGTAAACTTATGAGAAAATGTTGGAAGATGAAGTGCCCGCCACTATCATCGCATTGGCCAGACAGTGTTCCGAAGGGGTTTAGTTCAATTGGGCATAGTTCTTATGCGATGAATTTCTGACCAATTATCAAGAAGCATAGGACAAAGGTAAGACCTTTCATTATGCGTGGTTGCTCTTATCAATCCTTCTGGTGACAGGTGAGTTGCTGCTAGAGAGCCAGTTTCCCAACATTGAGGATAGTCTACTCGAGGCAGTACGGTATATTTCACTTTGGGCTATAAAGGATGCAGTCAGGGTTTTCGCGATCCAGGCATTTTGGACCTCCATGGAAGGTGTTATCACCCAGGTTGTCCTCTTTGACTCCCAAGAGGATACGGCCGGGGTAACCACTAACCAGGCTTTGGGCTGCAGCTTCTAGCCCAGCTGCAGTCAGAGAGGGCTCTCTCTATGTGGTTTTTATGATCTTAGGCTAGCTATTGAGTACAAAGGGTTTTGTTTTTTGGTGAGGAGAGAATGGTCTTAAGCAGGGAGGCATGCAAAGCGCGAAAGGTTTAGAACATTGGGCATGGAGTCAAGGATGTGGACTGAAGAATGTGTTTTCTTTGG